>PVHY01002485.1:0-126053 GCA_004024945.1 Uropsilus gracilis
GAAAAGAAAGGGGGAAGAGGTGGGATAGGGTGGGGCTGAGTGGGGTGAGGTGACAAGCAGGAAACAAGTGAGTAGGTGGAGTTGGAGAGGTGAGAGGGGTTGCAGGGAAGGCAGAAGGTTTAATCAGAAGAAAAGTGTCAGGTCCTGTAGCTGCAACTGGAACTTTATATCCCCAAGTTAGAAGATTGTCCAGGAAAACATTAAACTAAAAATAACTGTACTTGACATTTATCATAGAATTACGCTATCTCACACCTGGAAAAGGAAACCTGACAGCCAGCCTCTCATTTCAAATAGGATACATTAGGCTAAGAGTATCTCAGGATCTCCCCTCAAATCCCCATGCTGCAGCAACAGAAGTAGAACTAGCACCCAGTGGTGATCTGTCATCTCTATTGCCTGCTGACTCTGTGTTTCTGAGTTAGCCATTTCTTTGTGGCTTTAGTCAAAAGAGCACTGAAACCAGTCTGGTGCTGAGACCTTAGGATTAGGGACTGTGGTGACCTCATCCTCAAAACATTCTAGTCTTAGGGGATGCAAGTTCATTCAGTTGTGTCACAGATGAAGCTTTAGATGACACACTTAAGTTGTCACCTACCCACCATCAGTTTTCATGGCCAGCAGGAGATAATAACCCTGCTTTGAAGGACATTTGTGATAAGTCTCAAAGGGTTTCAAGGAGGAAGGATTTCCCACCACTCCTAAAAATGAAAATGCTAAAGGAGGCTGTAAAGACCTATTCTGAGTAAACTATATGAAACATCGTTAAGGAGAGGAAGATAATGACCTCTTCTTTTGAAATTACCCTGGAAAGAGGGAAAAATGAATGAGGAGTGAGACATGAGGCCTGGGAAAGGCTATCCCACTCATTTCAGTAATTTACTTTGCAAACTCCGCAGCATAGACCCTGAATGTCAGGGTATGCCCTGGTTTGGCACCCGCCTATGTTCACGGGAGCTCTCTGAGTTCTCAGAAGCAAACTACCACCAGATCATTTTGACTCTGGGTCATGCTCAGTGATTTGAGGGGATTGGTTTAAAGAAAATAAAAGTAGATCATCATGACTCTTCCTCAGGGCAATCATTTTAACCTTAGTATTATAGTAAATAGTAATGTCATAAATCTTGAGCCACAAAGGTAAAACGTCCCCATAGTTCACTTTCACTTTTCATGTATTCTCTTTTAGTCATTATTACCAAAGGTGCTTGTTTCACATTGCATATCGGGGTATATGTATACTTTCCGAGTCTGTTTATTGCAATGAAAATTATCTCTGAACTCCTTTTTTCCCATGTTTTGTCTAAGTCATCATGTTATTTAGTGACTGCATAATATTCCACTAAGCAATCCTATTGTGTTTTGCTTAAACTTGTTAGTTATTAAACAAGCTCCTTAGACTTTATGGAAATATGAATGCTTTGAGTTTTTGGTATAAAATTGCATAGTTACTCTGTAAAAAGCCATGTTCAGTGGCTCCTATAGTGACACATGTACCAAGGCAGATTCCTAAGCCTTCAACCACCTAACAGCAGGGCAAGTTCCATTGTCATTGGGCCTCAGGCAATTATGTGAAATTGGCCCACATTAGGGACTCAGCTAGCTCAGAAATGAAAAAGAACTCTGTGAGGACTGTCCTGCATGTAATCGGTCAGGAATGTAGACACTATTTTTATTGGCACATGCCTGTTGAGGTTTGCAGTTTTAAAAAAATGATCCCGTCCCTGCTTCTTCAATCCAAGGAGGAGGCCAGAAAAGTGCCTGCCTAGTCAGGGCAGGGTAATGGGTTTCAGAAAGCTCTGCTTGCTTATTTAGGTAGGCACAGAACATGGGTCAATTAAAGGTTAAAAAAATAAGGAAGTCGAGATATCTTATTCTAGAGATGAAGGTAATAACAGCATCTATGAAATGTTTTATGTAAGCTTAGGTCTTTTTGAGCTGAGTCTGGGACAGGAAATGCATTGTCTGTCTATCTTTTTTGGTCATTTAATGTCCAGGTAAAATGAGCTATGTATTCATCTGATTTTGGACAATGACTTAAACTTTAGTTTTTCATTTTCTACCTGGGAATGATTACATCTGACTTACTTGTCCCTTGAGATGATGGAACAAATCAGGTTTAACTTTAAATCTTTGGACAAGGGCAGGATGGATGTTGTTATTAATCACTGGTAGTGACCATGAGTGGCAATTCCCCAGGGAGCACCATCAGCTAGTGCTGCCTGTGGTGAGTGTGTCCTGCTGGGAATGATGAAGCGATGCTAACTGACACCAGCTTTTTTTTTTTTTTTTTTCTAACACAAACTTAGTCAGGTCACTTCACACCTGCCCTTACTTGTAGAAAGCATACTCCACGAATGTGGCTGACACCTGGCAAGGTGTTCTAAGCTCACAAGGTAAAAGTCATACTTTGCATCTATCAAGAAGAATTTCCTTAAAACATTCATATGCTGCAGTGACAAATTATATCAGCATCCATGTATTAACCATCATTTCTGGAAATAAGAGAAATAACCATCAATGATGAAGGACAAATCTGTGGTCAGAGGAGTGTCTGCCTTAGTTATTTGAAAAGCCAGGCTTGCTTTAAACTGTGTCCAGGTTGTATGGTAAATACTGTCTGCAGGGAGCCAGCCACACAGCTGCCCACAGAGTCAGTGAGAGACACATGATCTGGTTTTGTGGTCTGAGCAGAAAGATGACCTGTGTGTGCACTGTCGTAACTGCTTTAGACATTATGCAGAGAATGCTTTACAGTTCACATTTTAAAAAGGAGATTCAATGGCGTTCATTTGTTTTGCTTTGATTTTGAGTGTAATTTTTTTTCTTTCTGAAGTCATTTCAGTGCCTTCTCCACATACTTTTTGAGGATTAGGAAACAAGTCTTTTCTCACAGACATCACCCAGAGACATATATGTTTGTCCTGGGCAGATAGAACATCAACGGTTGGATCCTTATTCTCTTCTGTCTCTGCCTAGGTGGCTAAGGCATGTAGAGGTGAACCCAGAAAAAAAATGTTCAATATCTCACAGAGTAGCTTCTTGGTATTTGGGAAGCAGCAGCTATTCTCTTTCCTTGTCAGACATGACACCACCCATATATTTTGGTAACTTGTAAAGAAAGTTGAACTTATTTATGCTAGAGAAGGCCGGCTACACAGAAGATAAAGTCCATATATCCAGTGAGTACCAGAAAAGAATAACCAAGAGTCAAGCAGTTTCACCTCAGGATTCGTATGAGAGTGATGATTGCTTTTGAAGCAAGTTAGGGCTTCTTCTGCAAAGCTGGAGCTCTGGCTGTTTGGGACAAAGTCCTTCTCAAATAGCCTGAAGCATGTCTTCTTGTCTGCATTCCTTTTGGAAAAGCTTCATCATAGTATTCATATAGCATTTTGGGTAAGCACAGTTGTTCATTTGTGTTAAGTGGGTGAGCAGCAACAGAGGGAACATTTCTTAATCTGATAATGAACGACCAAGATCCTCAAAACCCTAAGTATGTTAGAGTCAAACTTTTCCCTGATAGCTCTTTGTGTAATTTACCTCTTCCCCGACACTCAGAATATGTTCTGTAAACTGCTTGCAACAGAATCACCAGGTTCCCTGGCCCAGTGCCAGGCCTGGTTCATGAGAATCTCTGGAGGAAGGTCAAGATACATTTTGAATAAGCACCATAGGTGATTCTGATGGTTGTTATCACCCTCCTAGTGCTGGGAATCCAAAGTGTCCTCCTCAATATGTGGCAGCAGTGTTACCTGGGACCTCATAGGAACATGTTTTTGGCTCCCACTCACCACCTGCTCAGCTAGTAACTCTGGGCTGGGGCCAGAGTCTGTTTTACAGCAAGTCCTCTGGGTGATTCTGATCTTCACTGAATCTGAGAAGCTGAGTCTAGAGTACCTCAGTTCCCTGCACTAGTTCTTTTCAATAGTAGGATTCTACTTAAGAGAAACTGTTTCATTTGCAACACTTGGGTTTGTTTGTAACAAAGAAATCTTGATTTAGGAGGAACTTTATAGTATAGGAGGCTTATTCCAGCCCTCTCTCTAGTGTTTAATCCCTTCCTTTTTTCCTCCCTCACTCCTTTCCTCTGTCTTCTCCTCCCTTCTCCTCTCCTTTCCCCACTTCTCCCCTTTTCTCCCCACTCTGCTTCCCTCCCGTTCCCTGTCCTTCCCTTTCCTCCTCTCCTCTCTCCTTGGGCACTGGGATAGGAATTGAGGGTGTCCAACTCTTGGCATCCACAGTCTAGAGGAAAGCATATTTCAAACGTGATAGCAATAACTGTAGGCTTAAAATTTTCATAAGTGCTGTGATAAGAAGACACTTAATGCCCTAAGAGTGTTGTAGGGTAAATGAGTTGGTCAGGCTTTTTACTCTTCTGCCTTTAGTCTTTGTATGATATTCTGCCCTCGCCATGATTGTACCTATCTGGCCCAATGGGTATGCACACCTGGGCCTCGGATGAGCCACTGAAAGGGTAGCATCATACCAGGAGAAAATGCCAGAGAAGAGAGAAGCTGAGAAGCACAAGAGAATTCCAGAGAGAGAGCCCAGAGAAGGAGTATGAAGATTCCTAGGGGCTCACCTGCCCCTGTCTGGCCTTACCTGTTTGGGGTGCAATTAACCCAGCCTCCCTGCTTGGTGTGCCTGGGGACCTGGCTCCCCGAGAGCATTAAAGTCTATAAAATCCACCAAGAGCTCTGGGATGCTTATTGTTTGCTAGAACCAATAAAGTGCCTACCCAGATTTGGGGTCTTGCACTACAGTTGATATCATGAAAAGAATGGTTGCAATACATGTGTACAATAGAGGGATTTGAATAAATTCATACACCTTCTTTAGGTCACTCAGCCCTGCTGCAGTAATTCCTCCCCAGGGAACTTTAACTTTATTGGCACCTGTTTCACTATAAAATAAAACTAAATGCTAGAAATCTATCCCATATATTGAATTAAAACAGGTCAAGCACCAGGCATAGGTGGCATGTGCCATTATGCACAGCCTAGAGTGTGGTTGAGACTAGGAAACGCTTGAGTATGTGGATTTGAGACTACTAGCCCTGGGGCAACGTAGTGAGACCTAGTCTCAAAAAATAGTTGGGCGTGGTGGCGATGCCTATAATCCCAGCTACCTGGGAAGCTGAGACTGGGGATTGCTTGAGTTGGTGGTATCCCGGGCAATGTGAGCCTGCGGTTTCCCAGGCAAAATGGTGAGACCTCGTCTCAAAAAAACAAACAAATAAATAAAACTTGTCAAGCTCTGCCATGGATTAGCAAACCTGATTAATATCTGAACCCATATGGCATAAATTAAGTCTCTTCAAACTTTTTTCTTTCCAAGGATATTAGAGTCCTCATTTAGTCTTCTTCAAAATACTCCTTATTTTTTTCTAAAATATTCTGATGTTCAGCAAGAGCATCAGACGTATTGATGTGTTCAGAGGCATCTTATCTCGGAATCCTGTGAGTATCCTTGTCCTTGTCATATTTCGCATCCTGTGACACACACTAACTTGCTTCATTGACAAGCATACAGTCAAATGTGGATGGGCTTACAATTCAATGAAACCTTTGAGCTATACAGAAACATATATGTGATGTCTGTATTATGCAATATACAGACATACATATAGATGTATTACATATTGTTTGTAGTATATATATATATATCACATATACATATATGTGTGTATATGTTACTTTTGCCAAATGATAGAAAAAATTTTTAAGGTCTTTGTCCTAGAAATCCTCTTTTAGATTTTTAATAACTTCAGCCCTTTAACACCTGTCACTTAGGTGGTCTAACTATTTGATAATGTTTATTTGCATTATCAACCAATTTATATTTCTTCAGTGTGTCGATCAAAATCTTACAACCTTTACTAATTGCCTTACTGAAATCTAAGTACATCTGCCTTCTAACCTACCAATCTAACACATTATGAAAAGGAAATGAGGTTAGTTTAACTACACTTGTTCTACTAGTCACCACTTCCTCTCTCTGTTGACAACCTTTTACTATTTATTGCTGTCAAGAATTCATGACGTGAATTCTCTTAGTGGATGAGGCATACAGCACTTTTCTGTGTGACTAAAATTTTTTTGTAATTTTTTAAAAATTGTTATTGCGTATTTTACAATATATGATTGTATAACTGCTGATCCCCATGGGAATACCCCCCCACACCACATCTCCCCTGGTCACTTTGCCTCCTTTCTTTTTGTTGTTTGTCCATGTTTAGTACCTTTAGTCTTTTTTTCTTTTTCTTTTTTTTTCTGGATCCATTTCCTCATCCTTGGTGAGGGTGCGATTTCCCAGGACTTGGTAGAACGTGCTGTTTATCTTTCCTGTACTGTTTTGGAGCTTGTATGGTTGTTTCTTGTTTCTTGGTGGGTCTCATCTCCGCAGTTTGTGCCTCGTTTTTTTGCTCCTTCATTCATGCTTCAGGTCTTTGGCTTTGGGGGGATGACTCCGCCTTATATTTTGGAAGAGCAGATCCTCGAAGGGACAGCCATCAACTGATGGTAGGTCTCCTCCCTTGGGGCTTTGCTGTGGGGCCTCTTTGTGGCTAAAATTTTTACCAAAACATTATCTTCATTAGAAACAGCTTTCTTTCATGAATTTGTGAAATCGTTTGTATCATCTGAGTGTTTGTGTCTTTGTATTTTTGCCTAAAGCAACACCATTATAAACTTATTCATGTCACTCGTTCTCCATGAGGGATACATTTTTCTTGGCTTATTCCTATTGATAAATCTGTGTCTACTATGACAGATATAACTTGACCAATAATTTTATACTCTAGTACAACAAACAAAACTGACCATCTCTGGTCATTTAACAATATCTTCTAAGTAACTCTTGGACAAGTTCTCAGTAGAATTGCTATTCATAAGATTACATTTGATACTTGATTAGGTCATGAGAAAATAAGTTTCTTAATAAAATTTAAAACTCTTATTACCATTTCATTAAAAAGAACTCCATCTGTGTTTAACTCTGGTGAGAGCATTTTTGTCTGTTAATAATGTCATGTCATATTCTGTTTGACTCAATTTACTCACTCCTTATACATGTGACTTGGACTAGGTGATTCTAAACTTTGAAAAGGAAAGAAATATTCCTTTTAAAGTCACAACACATATACATGTACACACACAGAGATTAAAAAAAACTTTAATCTAACCAGATTAAAGTGGTTAGATTGCATCAGTGTCAGCCTCCTGATTGGGATATTATATTATAGTTTTGCAAGATTCCCAATAGGTGAAACTGGATCATGTCTTACAAAAATATGTGAAGCTATAATTATCTCATTATAGGAAGTTTTCAAAAATTAAACCATAGAGTGTTTTAAGAAAAGTATCTAAATACATTTAGCAATCTAGTTGACTTTGTTAAATAATTCATGAACTGGGCACATCCCATCTAGCAAGAAGAATGGCTGAGTAGGCGCCATACTAAGTAGTTGGACATTTACAATCAGAAGAGGGTGAGGAAAGAGGATTTCAGGCAAAGTCATCTACCATTAGGGAAAATCTAGAGGGAGGGTCTTTTATTTATTTTTTATCTTTCTTTCCCTCACATTGTTGTTCATTTTTTACAAGATTTGATTTCTCTCTTCAGTTATAGTCACCATAAATCTCCCAATGCCTCATCAACTGTGAACTGTCACCACAGTCCTTGTGCTCTTCCGTCTTCTGTTTTGACCCCTCCTCCTCCCGCTTTCTCTGCTGATTGCCACAAATCTATGGTTTGCCTGCAAGTTTTGTCTTTTTTTTTGACCCTTTGTTTAGTTTTCTTATACATCTCCTATAAGTGAAATCATCCAATCAGTTTCTTTTTTCTTTTGATTTATTTCACTGAGCATAAGCCCTTCCAGCTCTGTCCATGTTGCTGTGAATGACACAAGTTTATCTTTTTTGATCACTGACTAGTACTCCATTGTGTATATATACCTCATCTTCATGGTCCATTCATTTGTTTTGGGGCATTTAGATCGTTTCTAGGCCGGGCACGGTGGCTCGTGCTTGTAAGCTTCAGCCTATGAAGCGGCAGGGGCTAGGGATCGCGGTTCGAGTCCCGCCTGGGGCCCGTAGCGAGACCTAGTTCCAAAAAAAATAGCTGGGCGTGGTGGTGCATGCCTGTAATCCCAGCTACCTGGGAAGCTGAGGTTGGGGATTGCTTGAGTCTGTGGTACCCCGGGCAACGAGAGCCTGCGGTTCCACGGGCAAAAATAGCGAGACCTGGTCTCAAAAAAAAAACCCAAACAAACAAACAAACAAACAAACAAACAAAAATAGATCGTTTCCCTGTCCTGAGTGGCTAATGGAAATAGTGCAACATAGGAATGCAGGTTTCCTTTCAGAGCTACCCTGTGGGTAGATTCCTAAGAGTGGAATTACTAATTCATGCGGTATATCCGTTTTTAGTAATTTAATAATTCTCCACAAAGCTTTCCATGATGGCTTTACCAGTTTGCATTCCCATCAGCAGTGTAAGAGGGTTCCTTTTCTTCACATCTTCACCAGCATTTGTTGTTGCCCATTATGGCTTTTATCTCATTATGGTTTTGATTTGCATTTCCCTAATTATAAAAGATGCTGAGCATGTTTTCACATGCCTGCTGAAAGGCTGAAGGTTCAGTTCTTAGAGATGACCGCACTAGTGCTGACCAAGGAAACGCCTTAATCCATTTTGTAGGGAAATGAAGTTGAGACTGCAGATAAGTACTAAGTCTTGGGGTCAGGCATGGATGACTCCATTTTGGACCTGTTTCTTTTTTTCTGAATAAGTATTATAACAGGATTTGGAAGTAAGGAGGATTTTCTTGACCACATACTAGCTTATTTACAGTTCTTTAACTTTTCCGGAACTCATTTTCCAGAATACAAGTTCCTATCAGATGGATTGATTCTTTGAAGGGTTATATGAGTGTTTATGCGCTTCATGTAGTTCACACTCCATGATAGTACTTAATAACTATGAGTTGCTTTCCTGTGTGCTCCTTCTCTTTTATTCTATAAAGGAAAAAAAGGTCAAATAGCCTCACTGCTGCCCTTCTAGAAAAGACAACGCCCCACTGAAGTTGAAGTCAGCTTACAGTATACATTAGTGAAAAGAGCCCCATAGCACTGCTGTGAGTAATAATGTTACATAACTTTCACAAAATCAGGCAGATCAGCTAACAACTTGGCACAGTTTACTGATAAAATAAAATAACAAGGCAGTTTCCAAACCCAGACTGAGTCAAGGAGTCCCGACAGGGCAGCCAGAGTCTAAATGCAGAGTGATTACCCAGGCCTTGGAACTCTGGCGTCTTGACTCAGGCATGTTATAAATCTGTATAAGTGGAAAAAACAAAAGCAATTTCTCTGGCTAGCCCCCTGAATAACTGTCCCCAAGGGGCTAAACAAAGCTTTGCTTCCCTTGCAAAGTCCTTAATCATGTCTCACAAATATGAGTTTTCCATGCAGCTGCACAGATGGGAAATAGGGAGAGACTAAGGTGAACAGACGTGTCTTGGTTCTTGAGAATATGACTGTTGAATGCATGTCCGTAGTTTGCAAGAATTCTGTCCTTGCCTCTGATCTGATGACTGTTCTTATCATTGATGTGGGTAGAAGAGAAAGTAAACCCACCAGATTTTCAAATGACACCACATTGAAAGGGAGATAGAACTACAGCTTTTCATCCATTTAGACAGGCTTTGGGCCACTGCACTGATCACTATAAGTTGTAATTGAGCAGGGATAATGTTTCAAAATCAAAGCAGAAGTACTGCTTAGATTAACAAGATTTTTCTATGAAAAGGGTGTAGGGATTTTTACTTGATTTTGAGAAAGGTTTCAGTCAGCTGCTGCTGCCATGGTTATATTGAAAAGAGGTCAGGGACCAAAACAAGAAAAGCAATTTTTGACTTTACATAATATGTACTTACAATATATGGTGTCTTGTGTTCAGTCTAAGGGCCAAACTTAAGAAAAATTGATTAAGTTGGACTTGATCACCAAGGGAAGGAAGGTAAAGAGTCACATTTAAGTGATCCCAAAACTGCTGTTTAAACAATAAGTTGAAGAGAAATATTCAGCTCTCCTTTAGCGTTACCATATGGGAGAAGAGTAAACTTGTCTGATTTGCTCTGAAAGGCAGAAATGGAATTAATGGGAGAGAGAGAATTGATGGAAACAAATTCTGGCTCAATAGAAGGAAAATGTTTCAAATTATTAGAGCAGTTCAATGTTGGAAAGGGCTATTTCATTAAATTGTGAGCTTTCTGTTACCTGGAAATATCCAAGCTAATGATGAGTGCTTTTCTGGGATTCTGAAGGTTCCCAGGGGTGAGGGTGAGCTTGGGGTAGGCGACCTTTAAGATCACATCCAACTCACATAGTCTGTGATTTAAGTAAGCATGAATGCCAAGACCACTTACGACAGGCCAGATTCACATTTTCAGCTCTTGGCTCTGAGCCTGACCAGCTGTGTGATCTTCAGCTAAAAAAAATTAACCATTTCATGCTCCAGTTTCTATAAAGTGAGGGAGCTGGATTTAATGATGTCAAAGTGCTCCCCAGCATAACTGTCTACTTAGTCATCTTCATAATTACAGCCTGTTGGAAAAGTAGAGTTGGAGTTGATTCTTGCCATTTTTCTATTTTGACTAGCAGAGAGAAGACTTAAAGATCCCAAACCAGTGTCAGTTCTGGAGTCATTGAAGTAAATTTCCAATTGCTTGTTGGCAGGAGAGAGGATGATTATGATCCTGGAATTTGTTCCCATGAGATCTATGGCAGGAAGTTGATCAAATACTGATAATCTGGTTTTTCTCAAACACCTGTGCATTGCTGGTTGAGCTCAGCAAACCCTTTGCAGACAACTTAGAAGAAATAAAGATCATATCACTATACAATATAGTTCTATCTTTTAGAAAGTAAATCTTTGTTCTTTATTCCCTTAATGATCTGGCAATTGCTGTTGAGTTTTGCTTATAATCATAAGAGCAAATATTCACAAAGCAACTTGTGATATAGTAGAAACTATTCTGAAAAGTTTATATAAATTCTTTGATCAGTATTTAAGCTGAAAATCTAAGATGAATCAATAGATTAGGCACCTGTTCTGGGCAAAGGAGTAGTTAAAATCCAGTATCAGTCCTTAATGGTAAAGAGTACAGTATTAAAATCTGAGCCCATTTTCTCTTAGACTTCATTGCTGATATTTAATTACTGTAATTCCTTTGTGGTTCATTTGATTAATGATATTTTTCTTCTTTCTACGTCAAGGTGCCTCATCCTCCACTGATACTACATTCTAGCTTCTTCTTTTTCTCTCCCATATCATTATCTTTGTCTCAAAAATCCCATTTTCTAAGTTATTTTTTCCAAAGAGCTTTAAAAATATAACCAGCAGTTGAAATGTCATATTTTGCTTTGATGTAGAGGTACGAACAGGGAAAGAAATAAGTAAACTTATGCTTTAGGTAAAGACATGAAAAATTTAAAGCTTTTTCTCAGTCTCCTGAGTCTGGCAGTCCATCCAAGTACTACATTTTCTTCCATCTCTCTGTTTCCTTAGGTTGAAAATGAAAACAACTGTTAAAAAATAAGAACGCATGAGTCAATCTTGAATGTCAATGTAGTAATTACAGTTTCCAGCTCAGTCAAGTCTCTCCTAAAGTACTGAGCCCTGTGGAAATACCCTCTTGTTGTCAATTTTATACCAGGACTTTAAATTTTGTTTACCAAACCTCTAAGAATAAATACTTATATATTTCCCAAACCAGAAAAAAAAATGAAGAAGATACCTAAATTCAAATTTAAAAACTTGAATTTTGGACATGTCCTTTTTCTGATTTAGATTTTGAACAAATGTCTATTAGATCTTAGAAATGTCACCTGCTGTTTCATATTTTTAAAGGTGATGCTCTGGCATCATGGTATCCTCACTATAAAGAATTTTTCTCAGACTCTTAAAAATACTATGCCTTGAATTGCATTTTCTCTCTTTCCAAGTTTCTCTGGTTGATGATATTGTATGCCAGTCTTAAGAGTCACACACAGTCTAGTAATTATTACCTTTCTGTTCTGCTTGGTGCCCAATGTCAACCCTTCAGTCATTGACTAAGCAATCCCACTGTCAGTTCTGCAGAAAACCTGCTAATATATCCTATAATGCAGATGAGATTCCACTAAAATAGAGAGAACTTTGTGTTCTAAGGGGAAAAGGAAAGCGACAAGATATTCAATCCTTTCAGCCACTTCACTTTACCTACTTTCTAAGACTTGATTTCTTTGTCTTTTGATTCAATTACTTCTTTTATTTTGGAGAGGAGGAAGAGGATTGTGTATTTTTAATGAGTCTAAAAGTTAGGAAGGTATGATAAAACATTTCAGTATTTTGCTTATTTCAAATAAAATTATTGATGTACTATCCATTTATAATACTATCTGAATTTGGGGGTACATATGTACTCAATATTGTACACACTATACCCAGCATCAAACTTGATTATTTCTAAAATTCACTTCCCTGCTAAGATTTCTATAATTCTATTATTGTTGTATCCTCCAGGATCTAGTTTTATGCGTTGAAAATTTGTCTTTGGGATGCTGTTACAAAAATACCATAACCTGCAAGTCTCAGATCAAGGTATTGGCAGATATGGGATCTGAAGTATGTGAAGTAATATGATAGAGACTGCTAAATGTTAGCAGTTTCTTTGCATTCAGTTCTTGCTTAACTTTTCTGCACCCCTTGTCATATTCTGCTGATGCCACATCTCTGAACCACTGCACTCGGAGAACTCTGAAGAAGTATCAAATCAAGTGGTTTTTCTTTGCTCATTGCCCTGCCACTTTCTTTTAGATTACATGAAGCACCTGACATTTGAAGCCCAAGCCTTTTTAGAAGCTGTGCAATTCTTCCAACAAGAGAAGGGTCACTATGGCTCGTGGGAAATGAACATTGGAGATGAAGTACAGGTAAGTCAAGGTTCAAAATTTTGGGTCTTCTTCTTCATCTAAATGGTAGGAGGTCAGAGTCATAATAAACAATTTAAGAAAGCTAGTAGGAAGGAAGATGTGCTATCAAGTTCATTTCTTTTATTGTCTGGGAGCATTTGGTCAGCAAGCCTTTGGACACCTACTCCAAAAACACCAGACCAGGCCCTGAATAGTTCCAGACACTGCGTCTGTGATGAGAAGGTCTGCTTTTGCTTTCTCTGTATTTAGAATTATACTTTTCAATGGTCTCATCCTTCCAGACTAAGGGAAAATGTGAGCCAGTGTGGCACTGAGTGGGTGCCGTGTTATTTAGACTCAGGTCATTCCTCCAAGGGACACAAACACACACACAAAGGAATGACATGTTTACCTTGCAGAGCTGTGAGAATTAAATGCTAGGCTGGGCATGGTGGCTCGTGCCTATAAGCTCCAGCCTATGAAGCGGCCAGGGCTAGGGATTGTGGTTCGAGTCCCTCCTGGGGCCTGTAGCGAGACCTAGTTCCAAAAAAAAATAGCTGGGTGTGGTGGCGCACGCCCGTAATCCCAGCTACCTGGGAAGCTGAGGCTGGGGATTGCTTGAGTCTGTAGTACCCCGGCAAAGAGAGCCTGTGGCTCCACACAGGCAAAAATAGCAAGACCTAGTCTTAAAAAAAAAAAAAAAAAAAAAAAAAAAAAAAAAAAAAAAAAAAAAAAAAAAAAAAAAAAAAAAAAAAAAAAAAAAAAAAAAAAAAAAAAAAAAAAAAAAAAAAAGAATTAAATGCTACTGGAAAGGATTTGGCAAACAGTTGTTTTAATATAATGAATGACTTATAAATGAAGTAGTTAATGAAAACAAAGTTGGAAAGCATTAACCAGTTTTTGACACATTTCATTACATTTGCTAGTTTTTTATCCTCCTATGATCACCTGTGCTTCCCAACCTTACTGATAAAATGCCAGCCATGGGCTAAGCACTAGAGTCACCCCCTCCTCTATTATGGCTTCTAATAATTGAATCCACCGGGAAGAGGAAGCTGGGTGGGTATTATTTATTAGAGGCACACAGTGTTCACTGTTCTGCAGTTTTGCCGAGAATGCTTCTTTGGGGGACCTGTGTTTATTTTGGGGGAACAATATTTGCAAGATGCCAGATATGCCTTGCCTTTGTGTGGTCATTGAAGACAAAAAACTTTTTCTCAACATGAGTTTATCATTTCACCCTGTGACTTAGCATCTTCTTCCTCTTATTACTATTTTTCTTTTGGTGGGTTTAAACTAATTTAAGTTTAAACTAAACTTATTTACTTACCATCCTGAGACTTGTTCTGAGCTTAAGTCAGTTCTTGGTTTCTGATATTTTGGGGAAATCATGTGCATTCACGAATATGAGAGAACAAAGGATTTAATGTTACTTGTCACAAAAACAAAAGCAAAAACACAAGAGGGGGTTGAATCACTTGACACTAATTAGCCTTCAGGAGAAACTAACATGTACACCAGTATTAAAATACCTGTGTGGTGTACTTTTCATATTCAAATCTTAATTTTATCTGTCTTATCATTCTCATGAGGTAGATAGAACAATTACTATTTGTTCCATTTTGCAAATGAGAAAACTGAGGGAGGTATTCAAGACCTAAGTGACTTGTCTGTCTTAGTCATTCAGAAAACAAGTATTTTCTAAGCCACTGTATGCCTGGCACTCTGCTGAACAAGAGAGACTGTTCCTGTCTTATGGGGCTACTGCTTTCAGGGTCACAGAGTAAGAAGACACATGGCAGAGGACGTGACAGTTTCTGACTCCTGATTCAGGGGAAGACTGATACCCACCAGGAGAACATATGAAGTTACACATTTCTTTAGTGCCTTGAGTTCAGCAATGCCACTTGTTTTGTTTGTTTTTTATTTCCTTCTCATTCATCTGAATCCTCAGCCAGCTCACATTCCTCCATGATGTAATACCCTAGTCCACAGGTGCTTAATAAATCCTCCTTAGTATTGAGATTTTTATTATTATTTTCATTGATATGCTGCTTTTTATCTAGAGCTGGTCTGTGCTAAGTGCCATGAGGGATGCTAATTCATTAAATGACCTGGAGAGAGAAGTATGGACATACACAGGCATCCTAAAACACAAGGAACACATACTCGTAATAAGACACAGATTTTGCAGTGTTGAAAAAGTAGGGGAAACACAACAAAAGAAAAGGTAGAGAAGTGAGTAAAAGCTGGTGTTTGGGAGAGAAGATGAGGTTGAGGCTGGAAGTGCAGTGGTAAAAGAATTCATCAGGGACAGAAAAAGAGAATCTGTTGAAATACCATATATTGTCAGAGCTGAGAATGCTGAGAATGGTGGTGGTGGTGGTGGTGTAATGGGGGTGAAGGGTGTCCTGAGAGTGCATGGTTGAGAATGAAGAGAGTGGCAAGGGTTTCAAACTCTCTTAGTAGCTGAGCAAAATTTTATTTTCAGTGCTCATTATACACTGTTTCTTCTAAGTGACTGTTTGCTAAAGCAGGTATTCATAGCATGCATGAAAGCAAAGCAATTATGTCTTTGATTATATCCTATACATTTAATGTGTGGCCTGATTATGGCCTGATTCTTTTGTCTTTTGACAGGGTACATAAAACATTGTCCTTAGTTCCCGAATGTTCCTTCCAGAACACACACCTAAGACTTGCCTCCAGATGTCTTATCAACCTGTGTTCTTTGAGGTTTGCCTTTAGAGATGGGAGTCTTGCATGCAAAGACTCATGAGTTGATGTATAATGTTCTTTTATGAAATCCTGAGAACTGGGTTCACTTAGCATTCATTTTTCCAAGGAGCTCAGCAATCCCTTCAACCCTGCTAAGAGAAGCAGCAGGCAAGACTGGAGAGGTCTGCGCTTATGGAGGTTTGGGGCTCCTTTTTATAACTTGTTTAATGGGCTTTTCATGACTGGGGAGCTGTTTTGGGCCAGCTAGTGCTGTGATGTCCGGGCCCTGCTTACACAATCAGGGTCCAAGTAATTAGTCTTTCAGCCTGGTTTCCCATAGCAACCTTGCTGTTCCCCTTCATCTATTCAAGGTTCCAAATCTCCCTGCTAAGGAAGAGGTAGGGGCTTATATTTTAACCTTATTAAGTGCTAATGACCTGATAGAAAACTTGTCTCCTCCAGAAATCTGAGTCTCTGTAGTGAAATCACACTGATCAAATGTGAGTTCTGTCATGGTGTCATGACTAAATTTAAAAATTAGACCCCATTCCTTGCCTCTCAGGCAAGTTTGAGAGACTGGAATGAATAAAGGGAGTGGTTGAACCTGCATGGGAACCTGCACATGAAGTTTATCGGAAGTGCTATTATGCTAGTTCAGAACTTCAGGACCCACCCAAGACTTGTCAGCCTAACTAATCCATGATCCTGAAGTATAAATAGAGCCTCGCTCGGGACCCTTACTGTATGCAGCAGACTGCCTCTGTCTCACCTGCTGCTCTCTTTAGCAGTGTTTTTAAGTAACTCCACCAGCTGTTTCCCACCCTGTCTCTGGTAAATTCCTTCACCTTTTAACCTCTGGCCTCCAACTAGTTCTTCCCTAAGACAAACCCCTGGCATTTTCAGGGCTGTTTGTCCAGCACCCTTTTGGTGACAGAAAGAATGTTCTGAAATGTTGACTGGAGTCACAAAACTGGGCTGTGATACACATGCTTTCATACAGCTGACAAGGTCTCCTCAGAATTTTCAAAACTTCACTGTGTAGAGTTTGGTGGGGTGAGGTCCCCTGTTTCCTCATGTATGAGGCCCCCCTCATATGTGGTTCTGAAGCAGCACCTGCCCAGAGACTTGTAGACACAGGAGATCAGGAGCTGAAAGAAGCTACCAGATGATCAGAAACAAAACAAAACAAAACACAGAAAACAAAAAACAAACAAAAAAACGAACAACCAGCATGGCATGACTGACTCTGAGACTGTGACATATTTTGGTTAAAGCAGAGCTTTATTTGCATTTTTTCTTCTTGTCTGTTGAGAATTTAATCATAATGTTGTCCTAAGCCACTTGACCCCCAAGAACCTGTTTTCAGAAGATTCTCAGCATCATTACATTATTATCTTCATAGTGGTGAGAATGGCAGGCTCTCAGGGTGATGATTTTTTTTTTAGGCAAATGTCCAGGCAAAGCAAATACTTTGGAATAAGTTGCCTGACAGACCATTGAATTGAAAATATTTGTATACCAGTAAAAACATGAATATATGTTTCATTTGTCAATACAGATGTATCAAATGAGGTCATGATGAAAAGTGTTTTGCATGCTGTATTTACAGTTATTTGGTCTATTTATTCTCTGCCTGTCAATGTACCAGATGGGCCACGAGCAGCTCATCTTTTCCACAGAACAGGGTGGTCTCAAGACAAAACTATCCACTTTTTTTAGGTCACGTCCATATGTTTCAGAGTTGTCTTATGACTAATGACCTTGAATGCAGTCCGTTTAAGTGAATCCTTTCATTCATGGCCACCTAGCAACACACTGTTTTACATGTCCCATGGGAAAAACTAAGCAGATCCTGTGCTGAGGAGGGAAAGTCAGGGAATCCCTTTATGATGATGATTTAGTTATTAGATTGGCTTCTTTCTCTGACTTTGCTCTAGGGTGTTTGACTCTGTTCTTGGAGAGCTGACCAAGGTAGAAAACCCTGGGCAGGTGAGCCATTTGCATATGCCAGGGGAGGTAGGGCTGAAAGCTTAGAGGAAGAGGTTGATGTTGTTGGGATGACTGAGATATTTGGGCATCAGCACCCAGAGACTCTGCCTGCCCTGGATCTATTCCCTGAGTCCCCACCCTTGCAACCCACACCCTCTTTATTTTTTTCCAGGCATATTTGCCTCTCAACTTCCTAACTTGTAAAATAAAACCAAGTTTCTTGGACTGTGGTATGTGAAAGTCTCAAAGAAAGTGATTAGCCCCTGCCAGAATGGAACATTCTTTTTCTTTGACTTTGGTATAACAGTTTCATCTTTCCAAGCCCCTATCACAACTATGCTAGAGTGAGTGATCTATGCAAAAGGATGAGCTAGGATAATTATTGGGATCCTCAAGTTTAATACTTTTTAATGGAGATAATATGTGTTATTAATTTTAAGTTCTGGAGTCCATCTCCTTACTCATAACTCATAACTCATTTCCCCATGCCATGCCTTCAAAACTTTTAGGCAGATGTGTTCCCAACAGAACTTACTCCTCCTTAGCATGATGGGGAGCTTTGGCTTATTAATTATCTGCCTGAATCTAATTGTTGGACCTGCTCATCGCCTTGGAGCTTACAAACGACAAGTTCTTATTAAGCTCCTTCAACTTGTTGACATACTTCTTAACCATTTTCTTAACCCTGAAAATGGTTAAGAAGAGTGAAAAACATCCTCACCCATGAATTACCAAAACTAGTGGATTCTATCCCAACTGTAATTTTCCTCACACCCTAAGTTCTACCTCCCAGATGGCAGGAGCCCCACTCCCTCCACTGCCTGGGTGGCCTTCTCTCCCAGGAACCAGCAGGTTCTGAGGCTGACTAGCAAGCTCATCCTCTGCCGCCCCCTCCCCTCACCTTGCACCCTAAATTGTTCTGTTTTGCTCAGCTAATGTGTTGCACCAGCCCCAAAGAAAGGCAAGATCTAGTGAGCTCATATTTCCACTAGCCAAGACTGACCAATGACCTCAGAGAAAGTGTCCTTAATTTCCAAAGCTTAGTACGAATTTCTGCAAGGTCAATTATTTTGGACAAATATTATTTCAGTGCAAAAAACAGAGGTCAAATGATTCTCTACTTTTCTGCCTGCCTTCATTCCAAAAATTACTCTTTTGAAAATCTTGATCTGAAACTGAATGCTGAACTGTGAACCCCAGAAGACTGATAGTAAAAATGAATCTAACAAAGCTGCTCTAGTTGCAGGGAAGGAATCAGGGGAAAAGGAGAGGCTGGTATTAGATGGAAGATTATAGCATGCTGTAGTCATATGGAACACTGCTTGCATTTGAAAAAAACTTTACAAGGGGCCAAGCAAAATTTCAGGAGAGATTTGCAAATAGTTTCTTTTTGTTTTGTTTTGTTTTGTTTTAAAGAACTCTGAAAACTTGAGTTCACCTGACCGACGTATTTTGCCCATCCTGCAAGAGTCCAATTGTTCCAAAATATTTATCATTCCTTTCTTTTTCTAAACTTGAGAGGGTGGAGACAGTGGGGACAAATAGCATGAAGACATGGAGACACTAGACCTTGGGGGAGCAAGAGGAGGAAAGAAATGGATAAGGGCTCCAGTCCCTGAGACCAAGCCTGATGCCCTTCACACTGTTGCCAATAATATGCCCTTACCTGTAACTGAAATTTCCTGTAATTCTCTTATCTGCATCAAAGGCACTAGATTCTTCCTGTTTGAATGAGAGAAAATTGACTTTGAGGGAAAGCGTATGCTGCTGTTCCTTTGCGGGCTTTAAGGACATCTATTCTAGTTTGTCATGTTTGGGTTTCTATTAGCCTGGCAACTTTCTGGGGCTGGGACAGTCTCCTGTAGCTAGGAGAGGTCTCTCCTACAGATCCTCTTCCACTGGCCTGATACTCAGCCATCATCTCCAGTCCAACCCGTATGTACCCCTCTCCTGCTTGCAGATCCTGAGTAGCCTGGTGATGGAGGAGCTCCTGCCGACGCTTCAGGCGGAATTGCTGCCGAGAATGAAGGGGAAGAAGAATGACAGGAAGCGGGCCTGGTTCAGTGTAAGTGGTGACTTTGCTCTGCAACCCCCACTGCTCAAAACGAAAATTCCCTTCCCTTCTTTTTAGCAGGCAGCGTTGTGTTGAAATGATTTCCTCCCTGGTGGAGAACCTCAGGTCTGTTCAACCTCATCTATGTGAGAACTAATCCAAACAGACTCCAACTTTGAAAGAAAAATTGGAAATATGTACACTTGGTTTATGTGGTGAGAGTCTGTGATTGAGGTCCCTCCCTATGGTTGACGGTGACCTGGGCCGATGCTCTGAGCTTTGTGCTATGTCTGTTGCAGCTGCTTGAGGAGGCCTACAACATGGTCCAGAACCAGGTATCGGAGGGATTGAGTGACTTGAAGGAGGAATGCCGAGCTTTGACGAAGGGCCTAGAAGGCACTGTCCGCTCGGACATGGATCAGATTTTGAACTCCAAGAACTTTTTAATTGGAAAAATCAAAGGTCAGTAAAGATAATCCATATCCCTACTAATGAGATACACTGTACCTTAAGGGCTATATCACATAGTTAGAATACATGATTTTAGAGAATAACAATTGTGATAGGCGTCTGCTAGGTGCTATTAAGGACCTCACCCATGGAAACTTAGGTGACACAGGAGAGGAAACTTTGTTTCCTCTGTGGCAATGCTAGCGTATTTTGACAGTGCTACACTATTCCTTACAACACTTATAATACTCAAGTATAATGGCTACTACCCTACCTCTTCTCTACTGTAAGTTCTCTAAGAACAGGGCCATCCTGCTCTACACGTACTGGTTATACTAGTATAATCTAGTACCATGCCTGGTGTAAATGGACTCTCAGTGAACATTTGAATTGTTGAATAAATTGATTTTCCTTTGGCAAGAAAAATAACTGGAAGATTAGAGCCAATAAATCTGGGTCCTGGCACCAACTCCAGTTGAGCCAGTGCACTCAGGGAGGTCATTCTCGTGTATGTCTCCTCTCCTGGGAAGTCAGAAGGGTTATGAGGGTGGGGTCAGCAAACTATGGCTCTTGAGCAAATCTGTCCCATGACCGTTTTTGTCATTGGACCACAGCTCGGACTGTCCCTTTACATACTGTCTTGTGACTGTTTCTCTGTGACAGCAGAAAGAGTTGAGTTGTTGGCACTGAACTTATAGACAGTGAAGTCCCAAATATTTAGTATGTGGCCCTTGACAGAAAAGTTTGTCTCCTCCCTCAGAAGCGACAGTGTGATGCCTCTATGAAATTGTACAGGAGAAACTCTATGATTCTCTGTATCCCCACAAAGACACCACAGTGAATGTCACTTCAGAGGAACAGCAGCTGACTCGTCTGTGATTGTTTTCGTAAGCAGTCAGTTTTCAGATTATTCACTCACTTCTTGCTTGCTCACTCATTCATTTAAAGATATTTCCTAAATGCTTCCTGAGCAAGATGATGGAGCTCTAGCAGTGAACAGGGAGGTCCATTCCTGTACTCAGGAAAACTGGAGTCTGACTGCTGGAAGGACCTTTGGTTCTTCCATGCACAGCCCAGCTTGCTTGCAGAAATTTCAATGGCACAAGGATTTTTAATAAGTCCTTGTAAGAGAAGGTTTGAGGAAGCATGACTCCAGCAAAGGGGTGTGTGTCTGTGAATCTACGTGTCTGCTCATATAGTACCTTCCAAACACAAATATGAACCAACTTCAGAGTACTTTCTATTTACTCACATCCACTCTCATTTTTGCTTTAGCACTGGAGTTGACATATATTGATAATAATTGGCAGAACTTTAAACTGCCAACAGCCTATTCCTGTGCCCATACTGCTGTTATCTGGAACTGAACTAGGCCCAGTCATGCTCATTCTCACCCCCTGGATAAAGCCAGTCTCTTTCTTGCCTAAATTTCTGTGACTCCAGGGTATTCCACATAAGATGGAAGGGTTCTGCCTGGGATGAATGTTTGTTTCCTAAAAGTAGCCATGAAAGGAAGTCATGATGAATTCTTTTAAAAATGGGTGTGAGAAACACGTTATAATTAGGCTTCTTGGTCTCCATCTTATGATAAGAATGTGTACCTTAGGTTTTGAAAAAACTTTGGGAGCTTGGAGATGTAATCACTCCATTTCCTCCTATTTGATGCTTGAGTGTAAAGCAAACATGCGTTAGTTCTGCTCCACAGTTATGTGTTCATGTGATAAGTGTTGATTCTGTTCCAGCTGAATGTCAGGGCAATTAGGATTTAAAGGAAACAACATGATCTTACCAGCAAATGAGAACATGAGGCCACAGGTACTCCAGGGGGAGGGAAAAGATCATGATTAAATGACCCAGAGGGGCCAGAGCAGAATGAACAGTGGCCCGCCAAGCAAGAACCCATTTTAACTTAAAATCCATGTGGATGCCTCATGATGAGAGAGTGGTTTTATAATACGTGGATTGGGAGAAACAAAAGCTCTTATGCCAAATGGGGCACAAGATCTAGCCATTCCTGTTCCTTCCAGAGTGCCATGTGTAGTTCTAAATACCATTGAATATAGCCAACTCACTCCATCCTCACCATACCCTGAAAATTAATGACCTTCATTTACAGAAGAGAAATTAAGGTAGAGATTCACTTGCCAGGATTCCAGAGTGGCTGGGAGAAGGGAGAGTATTAAGCTCCATGCACCGCCCTATAGCCACCTTTTCTCCCCTGTCCCCCCCCCCCCCGCCCTTGGCTCTTTATCACTCTGCTCCACCTTCTCCTTGGCTTCCATATGTTTGTGAATCAACATGTCACAAAACAGTACTCAGTACAGCAGTGTCTCCGCATCCTTGAAAACAGTGGGGTATCCATGTCTGGATGTCTCATGCTCTCAGTCCAGAAGCCTGCCCATCCCCTTCAGGAAGCCGGTGGGTTCTTAGGGCACTGGGCTGTCTAGGAGAGAGGGGAGTTGAATGATGTTAATTAATTCTTGCAGAATTCAAACTGTTTTTGAAAAAGCAAGCTATGCATCTGTTGTGAGGATGGTTGGTAGTAAATAGTGGGTCCTCCAGCATTTTATTTTTCATGTTAGGAACTATAAATTCATACGGACCTTCAGGGAAAACATGGGGGGTGGAGAGATGGTCTCATTCTCCAAGACTTGCTGCCTTCAATTCAGCTCTTGTAGCACAGAGTGCTTGGGGATGGGCTGATCAGGATATTTGAGTATGCAGTGAAGTTAAATGATGCAGTAGGGCAATGTCCAGCCTTGGCCCTACTCCAGGGCCTCCACATGCAATTTTGCCCTAAATCCCATTTTTCTGGCTCTTTTCTAACTTTAGCAATGGTGGCTCAGCCAGCGGAAAGAAGTTGTGCAGAGAACGTGCAGCCATTCCTGGCATCCATTCTGGAGGAGCTCATGGGACCAGTGAGCTCAGGATTCAGTGAAGTGCGCTCACTCTTTGAAAAAGAAGTGGATGAACTTAGTCAGAACTTTCAAACCACCAAAGATCATTCCCAGCTAAAGGAGGTAGGTTGGAAGCCAAGATGCTGTGTGCAAGTTGCCTTCTCCATGGAGATGTGGCTGCAATCTTCTACTCTTTCCTTCTCCCCTTTTTCCTCCCTCCCTCCTTCTGAGAGAGAATATTGTTTAATTTGAACAAGGACACTATTAATTTTACAACTTGAAAACCATTAATAATGGAAATCAGGGCCGGCCGTGGTGGCACGTGCCTGTAATCAAAACACAGGGCGGCAAGAGTCTGTGGAATTAGGACTACCCTGGGCAACATAGCAAGACCTAGTCTCAAAAAAAAAAAAAAAATAATAATAATAATAATAATAATAATGGAAATCAGGTGAATGAATGTAAGAAAAGCTAGATGAATATATATTTGAATATATATGATGGATATTCATTATTAATGGTTTTCAAGTTATAAAACTAATATAATTTATTTCATATTATTTATATATATTTTTAATTAAAAAATTATTTTGTAATTATTGTGCAATATTGGTCATGTTTATTCCCTACCCACCCCCATTCTCCCCTTCCCCCCACTGGTCATGCCAACTTAGAAATATTTATAACATATAAAAAAATCAAAATTAATCATCATCACCCATATCCACCAATTTCTTATTTCTAGGTCACCTCTACTTCCAACTCACTGAAATAAACTACTATTATAAATAGTTTAGTAAGTGTGTTCACATGCCCATTCCTTATTCACACAAACATATAAAGATACAACTTCATCTATGCAAAATTTTGTTTGTTGATTTATTTGTTTTTTTAAAAATACAGACTCATGATAAAGACCAATGTTTCTCAAAGTTTGGTGACTATATCAGAGTATCATCAGCATCTTGTTAAAAGTAGACTCTCAGGTACTGCCATGATCTTGTGAACCAGGAAGTCTGGGGTAGGGCCCACAGTCCATTTCAAGAACCCCTTCAGAGGATTTCATGCTCCTTTGAGACGGATACCTTGTGGCACTTTTGTTCTACTCTTGGCATGGTATGATGGACATCCCCAGAAATCAGAGCATGAAAACAGGCCCCTCTGCTTCTCGACCTTTCTTATTTCTTTTTATACACACACAAGTCATTGTGCCTAAACAAAATCAATTTGCAAATGTACTAGAGTTTTTTAATTTTTTTTATATCGTTGTTCATTTTTGTAATTGCTGTCTCCCTTCAGGGGTATTCCCCATAGTTTTCCCAACACCACAGCACCTGTGATCTGTTGTCACAGTCCCTTGTGCTCTTTCCTCCCCTTTTTAGCCCTTCTTCCTTCCCTTCCCAGTTGGATGCCTCAGATCTGTGATCAACTTGCAACAAGTTTTGTCCTTTCCTGACCCTTTGTTAGGTTTGAGAGACCAAGTTTTTAAAATGTTTCCCTTTTCAAGTCCTCTGCTTATCACTCTCGTACAGATCCACTGGCAGCAAGAGAAGCTACAGCACAGGGGAGATCTGTGGGTCCTGAGGGAGTCTCAAAGAACTGTGGGCATTCTGATGCACTCACAGAGATGAGAAGCCTAAACCACCATGAAAATTTTGGGGGAAGGATGTTACTCACCAAGGAAGATTTTGGAGGCTCCCAGGCCCTATAACAATTCAATGTTACAGGAGGCCTGCCTCCTATGTCCCAAGGGCCTGTCTGCTGAGTCCTTGAGCTCTGAACTTGTGGCTTGGAGACCACAAGAGCTTACAGAGACTGCAGCCCCCCAAATGCACCCCTGGATCTTCCCAGTCAGTTCTCCCAGTGCCACTCTGTCCTAACAATAGAGCAATCCCAAGGACCCTCTGAAGGAAGGAAATTGGGTTATGGAGGTGTCATCGACCTGAGAAGTGAGAGCTAGTAACACATGCTTGCTTGTTCAGAAGCAACACGGTATGCAATAATATTGAATGGAATATGTAAACGTCTAAGGTGCTTGCTTTTTTTCCTTTACCAAAACGCAGCATCTAGACCAACTTAGGAAACTTCCGCTGGATTTTGTGAAGATGGAATCTTGTTATATCAAAGTCAACCAACTCCAGGAACGCTTGCAAGATCTCAGGAGCCGCTTCAGATTCCCCCATGTAAACCTGGTGGTCCAGAGGACACAAAACTACATGCAAGAGGTGGGAGCAGTGGGGGCACGGGGACAGTGAGATGTGGGGCCAGGTGCAGCCCAGGAATGTGGCCTGTTTCTTTATCATCATGTTGAGTGAGGATTTAGCTTGTGCTTCCGGCTGGCTTTCTCTTTCTTCCATGCTGATGAACATCACAGAGAAGAAATATCTCAGGGAGTTAAGGTGACATTAATGGATAATTACTTGGCTTGTCACATCAGTGCTTTTAATTTTGGCTGCACTTGAGAATCACCTGGGGAGAGTTTGAGAAATTCTGATGCCTCAGTCCCACTCCCATACTTCTGGTTTTTACAATAATTTCATGAAAACTTTCCCAATTCCCATTCTCACTGCTTCTAAAATGCAGTCAAGTGAACCTCTTGGCTTCTTCAATTAATTCCCCAATCTGCTTAAGAGCAGATCAATCAGTCGCAGCTTCCTCTTTGGATTTCTTAAGTCTACATTGTAGGCACGTTTTCTCCCCCTAAGGAAACAGGAAGGAGTAGCTCTCACCAGTGACAGCACTTTCTAACTGCAAAAAGGCAGGAGCTTGAAGCACTAAGAGCTAGGAGCCTGATTCTGTTTTGCAGATCTTGTGGAGGCTTTGCTATGGGGTGGGACCCTGAGCCAGCTCCCACTTCCCCAGGGGAGGATGAGGAGATAGAGTGATAGAGGGAGCAGTTTACAGTGGTTTCTGGGGGTGCTGGGAGCGAGGCCAGGGGCACGAAAGAATGTTTTCTTTCTTGAAAGTTATGGCAGATGTGTTGAAATGACACATCTTATTATCCAATGTCTGAGTTGCAAAGCATTAAAAGCAAATAAGGAACAAGATTTGGTTAACAGAAACCACTTAATAGTGGTTAATAGTAACCTCTGGTGAAACTGACATCAAGAGTGGAGAGTGAAAAATTGCATCTTAAAAAATCCTGACCCACTTCTGTTTCCATCCCCTCACATGGGGGGTGTCAGCCGCTCTCCACAGCCCCAGAGCCTGCCTGCCTCCCTCTCTCCCTGAGCATTGTGCTCACAGCCTGTGGGCACCTCCTCCCAGTCTCAAGGAGATGAAGAGAAGTGTGGTGAAGGTGGAAAGTTGAGATTGTGCAGAGTGGGGTACCTTCACCTACAGGTGGAGGTACAGAAGTAAAGCAGCAGAAAGTTCACTGGAGGAGGTTCTTTTTATTTTTAATTAATTTATTCATTTTTGTTGTGTACATCAGTGTACTACCTGGGGTTCTCCCACCACCATATCACCCTTTGACATCCCTTCCTTGATTTCTCCCTCCCCCTCTGGAGATGGTTCTTACCTCAGCTCACTAAGCCCTTGCTGCAGATATCAGAGAATGGAGGAAGGGCATGAGCACTCTGGGAATGATGGAATTTGCAATCCTGGGGTATGTTTTCCAATTCAGTGTGAAAGGCGAATCAATGAGAAGATACAAACATTACCTGTCCATCCAGGTGTGTGTACGTCCGTGTGTGTGTACACGTGTGTATGTGGCCCAGCCTCTGACTAGCCTACTGCTGCATCGCTTCTCTACAGTTCACAATCCAGGTAGTGGGATGAAAATCTTTGCGTGGGCTAGTTAGTGCTTGAGGAGACACCTCTCTGATGATCATCCAGTCCCCTCTCCAGACTGTTTACTTTTTCTGTGTTGCTTTGATTTCTAGCTGATGGGTAATGCAGTCTTCACTTTTGAGCAATTGCTTTCCCCACATCTTCAAGGAGAGGCTTCCAAAACGGCAGTTGCCATTGAGAAGGTGAAGCTCCGAGTCTTAAAGGTAAATTAGTCCTCTCGTTTGTGGGGCGCATATATTGAGAATATGACCGCTGCTTTTTTTTTTTTTTAATAAAGTGCAAAGTACCAAGTCCTTTCTTTCACTTGCGCCCCCTTTTCATTCTAATTTCCCTCCCCTCTCCCGAACTCCAAGGTGTAGCGCTTCCCCAGTTAGACCTCCATGCAAGCATGCAAGCATGCACGCATGGAGGTCTAGTGCTATCTAGTGGCTACTTCTGCCATGGAGGTCTTCTGCCATCTAGTGGCTACTTCAGGAACGACAAGGCCTCCACAATCGGACCATTAGCTGGAAGGGAATGTCCCACCGGCAACTTTCCTAGTAACTGGATTTGATGTTTATTAGCTACCCACTAGAAACAAAGCACTGGAATGACTATTGCATATGGCATGCAGATAGGCAAGGCACACCCTCTCTCTTCAAAAAAATGTATGAGTATATTAAAACTTACTTAAATTTAGTCAGTATAATTTTTCCAAAAATTCAAAACCTTACAAACAAGGAAAAGATACTAGCCGCATAAAATTGCCTTCAATATGCTTCACATACAAGTGTATATGAAAGTGGTTGTAATAATACTTGCACCTATATTGTGTCATTATAAATTTGTCTTCTAATTTATTGTTTCCTTTGTCCTTCACAAGAACTTGTGAGATATTTAGAATATGGACCTGCCGTGGTCCAGCCACGGTGGGGAACGTAGGTACCTGAGGGAAGGGGTGAGGATTGCAATCAAGACAATCAAGACAATCTCTTGGGTGGGAGGGCACATAGGCATTTCTCTTGATCCGCTGGCCTCAAGTTTATTTTTCATACAGCTTTTATACAGTTCATGTAACACAGTTCAGCAGTTACAACAGCCTTTTGCTTGACGTCAGTTTTACTGAGGGCTAGCTTTCTGTAGGCATCTGCTTATCTAGGATA
Organism: Uropsilus gracilis; assembly: GCA_004024945.1. Classification (NCBI taxonomy): domain Eukaryota; kingdom Metazoa; phylum Chordata; class Mammalia; order Eulipotyphla; family Talpidae; genus Uropsilus; species Uropsilus gracilis. Next base: position 27,995 of record PVHY01002485.1, read on the forward strand.
GATGGTGATCACCAGACCTTCTATGGGATGCCTTTGTTATCTACACTGATTTAGTTTATAGGGCTTCCTGATACCTGTGCTTGCTTAGGCATGCAGGACATGCTATCAGTAATTTTACAGTTCCTCATATTTGTGCAGACTTGTTCAGCGGGCAGTCTTCTTTTCCCATGCCCCACAGGGACCCATTGTACAGATGAGGAAATTTACTCTCTAAGAACTAATGTGATTTGGGTAAGCATAATAGGCAAGGTGGACTGGGCGCTAAAACACTCTGTAAACCTAGTATATTGGTGTTTTATGACCTTCTACTCTCCTAAACAGTGCTTTGGAGCAGAAGATCAGAGTTCCCCAGAGCCTAGCAGTAGTCCTTATCTAGCTGTCTCTTAGAAAGTAGGAAACTCCAGCAGCCAAATGACTGAGCTTAAAAGCCATATTTATCATGGAAACACAAATAATAATGAAATTGCAATTGAGGAAAAAAAGGGTCTTTACTAATTCCTGTGTCAGGACACTAAGTGTGTTCCACGTTTAGATACCTTTAACTGCCAGGACAAGCTTCCAATGTTAAGCCTTAAGCTTTTGCCACTGGAAATTCTAGTTCTGCCTCTTGGCTTCTGACTTTCTTCCACATCATAGCCTTTGGTTGTTTGAACAGAGCTCTAATTTCCCACAGCTCTAATTTATCCCCTTGATAAATCCCTCCCCTCCCTCACTACTCTTTATCTGGCCTGAGCATTGTGTCCACAGCCTGTGACAACTAGGCTCCTCTTTTTCTATGATCCCCTTTGAGTGACTTCTAAAACCAAATCCTGGTCCCTAGGATTGGATGTTCCATGCAAAACAGAGCAAATCATTACCTTTCTTGTCCTAGGTACTGAAAACTCTGAGTAACATGCCACAGTGTCAATATAACTCCGATCCTGGCCCTCTCTTCTCTTGGAAGAAATCATTACAACCCATATATCCTGCTTTAGGGATGTGGAGTAAAGGAGGCAGATGATCCTGGCTCTGCCCAGGACTCATGCTCTACTCGTATAGTACCAGCCTTGCTCTATTTTGATCTTGCCTCAGTTTCCATATCTGTATGAGGAGAGAGTAAGTTGGGTCATTGCCAGTCAGCTTCTCTCACAGAGTGTAAGAGAATTGCATGAAAAGGTCCCCGAGGCCTTGAAAACACCATAGGGTCCTCATAAGTTGGGTAGAGGGGGGAGGGAGAGGATGTGACTGACTAAGTTTTTGTTTAAGCCAAAGTTAGCAGATTGTAATGTTGCTATTTAGCATATGTTTCTGTCTCTGTATTGACAGCAATATGATTATGACAGCAGCACCATCCGGAAGAGGATATTTCAAGAGGCGCTGATTCAAATCACACTTCCAACCATGCAGAAAGCACTGGCGGCCACTTGCAAACCAGTAAGGGACGGGTTACTCTGTGGTCTTGCTCTGAGTGCCTGTGAAATTCAAGTCAATTATTTTGCCACGATGTGCTTGCACACCATCCAGCAGACAGGGGAGGGGTCAGCAGCCTTTTACATAAATGGTCAGGTAGTAAACATCTCCTGTTTCACAGACCAAACAGTTTGGGTTGCTGCCACTCCATTCTGCTCTTGAAGTACAAGAGGCAGTCAATACAGAAATACAGACAATACAGAAACAAATGGGTATGTGCATTCTAAAAGCAGCTTATTTACCAAAATAAATCACCGGCCACATTTGCCTAATCTGGACCAGACATGATGGCAAAGGGTCATGGACTGAATTTGAGCCAAACTAAAGGGACCGGGTAGAGACTAGCAGGTGATTTTTGTTTGTCTGACTCATTGGGCTAATAGTTGCTCTGACGCTTGCCCACCACATCCAGGTAATGACCATCAATGACATGAATACAGCAAGATATGTGTTTTGATAAATGCAGCAATATTTGTTTAGTGATTAATGTAAATAAAACTACTTAACGCTACAACGAACACCAAGCAGCCAGGGAGAGCAGGGTGATGAAGGCATGATCGAGTCAGGGCCCAGCGATGGGTGGATGTGGGCTCTACAGGCTGGGAGAGCCCTGGGATCCAGCCCTGGCTCCTTCAGGTATCAGTCTTATACAAGTCACTTTTCTTCTCCAGTCTAGAAATCTAGAAATGCAATCTAGAAAAATCTAATCCAATCTAGAATCCAATCTAGAAAATGCGAATAATGCTCAGAGTCTCTTTTAGACTGAGAAGACTAGAACGATACCGTGAACATTTGATTGTTTCAAACCGTGCACAAAGCCTCATGTTCATCACTTTGTATGAATTGTCTCACTGATTCTTATGAGGCGGAATTGTCTCATTATGCAAATGAGAAAAGCCTGAGGACTAAGTAACAGCCTAAAGTCTCAGAGCAGGGACCACTGCAGCTTGACCCCTGCGCCCACTCCCTGATGACGTGGAATGCGTTCAGGAATATCTTAGGGTGTTGAAGTGACATTAGTGCATAATTACTTGGTTTGTCACATCAGTGCTTTCAAATTTGGCTGCAGATGAGAATCATCAGGGGAGCATTTGAGAAATACTGATGCCTCAGCCCCACTCCCATACTTCAGATTTTTACAATAATTTCATGAAAACTGTCCCAATTCCCATTCTTACTGCCTCTGAAATACAGCCAGCATTGTGAACCATCAACTTCAGTTGGTTTTGCATATCCCTGCTTTTCCATTTCAGACCTGTGAGACCGCACACTTGCAATTTCTCTGAATGTCAATGATAGAGAACTTACTATGATTTAAAAAGAACTTTTTTGGCAGCCAAGAGAGTCTCCAAACATTGGAACATTAAAAACCTTTACAGGAGTTATTTTATCATAGAAATGTCTTCTGGCATTTGAATATTCTCAAAATGCTGAGTAGTTTTTTTTTTTTTTTTTCAGTCTCGTCTCCTCAGAGTATTTAGTTACCTGCCTGGCATTTATTTTTCAGGTTGTATTTACTTCATAGGAAAGAGTTTGACCCCCTAAGGGAGTAAAGGATCTGTCTCTGTGATTGCTCCTGGGGCTTATATGGATGGAGAAGTTCAGTTGCCAGAGGACGACTCAGCCCACCTCTGGATGTATCTGGACTTGGATGTTCTGTTTAAGTGTTTTCCCTTTTTAATCCCAAAAGCTGTTTGGGGCCTCTGAGACACCTCCTCTCAGAGGAGGAAAAGGTTAATGAAAGCTTCCATTCTGGTCTGCCACCCCCATTCCAAACATCAGCAGATTTGTTTCCCGTTTGTAAGAAACTCTTGAGATTTGCAATCAAGGTTTCTGGTGTCCCACAGCTTTCAGAAATGAAGGTTGTTAGAGTATCAAGAGATTTTCCTAAAAATCTAAATTTCCAGAACAGATGAATTAGGGAATTATTGGTTTCAGAGAAGAATACTTTGTTTTACTGTGTTTTCCTTGTTAAGTCACTTCCTAGATCTGTGGTCCTCAACCCAAGGAACATATTAAAATTGCCGGGGGAGCTTTAGAAAAATTATGATTCCCCAAGAGCCTCTCAGGGACTCAAATTTAATTGGTCCAGGTCCAGGGAATTAAACATCTGAGAGCTGAATCAATTCAATCTAGAAAACCTATTTCATAGAGTTGGACATGGCACAATGGTATAAATGCTCCTAGACACCATTCTTTTGCACCAAAGTATTCAGTTGATTGAAATGGTAAAGATCTACTCTCTGTTTATCCAGCAATATAATGTGTATCAGATATGATCCAAGCACTGTGCCAGGCCAGGTCCCTGCTGTTTTGGGGTACACAGCCCAAGACAGGAGGCAGTAGCCTCTCCACTGTTCACTGAGCACAGCGGGAACATATGGGGGAGGCACTGGCTGGAGCTACAGGAAGGAGTGCCTATGGGGACTTCCCAGAGTCCTTTTCACCTGATTCTGAGGGGTAAATAGCAACCAGGGGAGCAGGGGTGTGTGGCCTCATAGAGATTCAAAGGGTATTGCAGACATGATTGTGTACTCATTCTGCAAGAGGAAGAGAGCAACAAAAGAGCAAAGCAGTGAGTGACATGGTTTTCCTAGGGGGCTATAGCCGCTCCAGGGTAGTGCCCGGAAGTATGTCAGTTCTGTCAAACGGACCCTCTTAGTGTCATGGATGCTCATGTCTCTTCAATCCTTTGTACTTGTTCTATGGTGAATATAAACACCCTATGAGTTCCTGCTATGATTTTATCCTCGGTGTCAGACTCCTGATGTACTAGCACCGAGAGAAGTCTGAATATGGTGACTTCTGATCACCTGCTGCAAATCCAGTTCCTATAGGCAAAGGCACTAGATCCCATTGCTAAATTACTGGTTTTTTGATCCACGCTCTATCCTCATGCTGCTCATAAGCAAGCCACTTGGGAACCCTTGGATGGCAAGAAGGAAGCGTTTAAAATTTTGCATCACACCTACCCTTCTTAGAGGAAATCAGGGAGCACTAAGGTGATCTGGAAGGGGACTTTGTTCCTAAACAGACTAAAAAGTCTCCAAATCAGAAAAGAAGCACCATTCTTTTTTTTTAACCTAATAAATTTTTTATTGAAGAACATTACATCATAGAATTATACATTTCAGATATACATCACTTAAGCAATATCTATTTATAATACATTAAGTTCACCACTAAAATTCAGTTCCATCCTTCAACATACAGGTAGATACTTTTACCCAATCAAATAGATAGGCATACATCTATGCTAGGACCCAGCAATCTCACTAGATGATCAGATCAGTGCTTATCAGTAGAGATGGATACTATATGGGGGAGATGAAATGTTCCCTCTCTTGATCTGTATTATGATGATGTACCTAGAACTACTGAACTGTCATTTTAAAATGTGTTCATTTTGCCATGTTCAACTAATACCTTAGTGGAGTACTATTGACATTTTAAAAATGAGATTTTTTTTTCATACCAGTTAAAATGATTATGAAAATATTGAGGAATAGTAAGTGTTGGCAAGGATACAAAGAAAAAGGAACATTGTGCACAATTGGTGGGGCTATAAACTGGTGCAATCACTATGGAAAACAGTATGTACTCAAAAAATTGAAACCAGAACTACCACTATGATCCAGTGAAGTCCATTTCTGGGTATTTACCGAAGAAATATGAAAATACGATTTAAAAATATGTATGTACCGATACATTTGTTGCAGTGTTATGCACAATAGCCAAGGTATGGAAATAATCCATTGTCCAATAATGAATGAATGAATAAGTGAGTGAATGAATGAAGATGTATGATATACAAAATGGAATACTCACCATAAAAAGATTAAATCTTGCCATTTTCATCAACTTGGATGGACCTTGAAGAGATTATGCAAAATGAAATAAACCAGAGGAAAAAAGACAAATACCATATGATTTCACTCTTTGGTGGACTATACAGGGGAAAAAGGCAAATGACTAAATAAAACAAAACCAAAACAAACTCTTTAATTCTGACAACAGAATGGTGGTTACCAGAGAGAGAGGATGAAGCATTACCATGATTAGTGGTAATGACTAAACATTTAGTGGTTGGTATGATATATACAGCTGCTGGTGTGGGGAATTATGATCATCTATTACTACCTGAAATTGTAGTAATGTAAGTTAATGTTATCTCAAAAAAAAGAAAGAAAAAAAAGGAGGAAATGTTTTGATGGGTGGTGGGACCCCAGACTCCCTGATAGGGCCTTGAAATGATCACAGACTCTGCTGTGTCCTAGACGTGCAGTGTGTTCCCAGCTTAGGGAATGATGTCTGGGAGAGGAAAGGGAAAAACTGATGACTGAGAGTTGCATATTCCAAGGAAGGGCTCCCCAAACTGACCTCTCATGCCTGATTCTCTCTAACTTCTTGTTTCTCGCTCCCCCAGGAGCTTCAGAAATATGAGCAGTTCATCTTCGCTGACCACACCAACATGATCCATGTTGAAAATGTCTATGAAGAGATTTTACATCAGATCCTGCTGGATGAAACCCTGAAAGGTAAGCAGAGTTTATCTGGGGTTGGAGGAAAATCTAGAACCAGAAGGGCACATCCCAGAAATGGAACCAGAAGGCCAGCTAGGTTTTCTCAACAGAGTGAAGGGAAATTGGCAGCAGGGTGCAGCGGAGACCGGAGACTGGGAAGAAGAGCACGGGCCAGGGAGGGAGACTGAGTTTGCGTGTCTCAGCACTTCATCCCAGACTTAGATGTTAGTTCTCCCTCAATCCCTGTGAGATGGGAATTGTAAGCTTGTTTTTCAGATGTGAAAACAGAAGCTTAAAGAGATTCAACCTGGGGTGTCTCCTGAACAACTGTTCACGTGGAGTAAAGGTTTTATCCAGCTACAGGTTTCTGACCCTGTGAGAACCCAGTGAGGCGACTCCAGGGGCAAGAATATCCCTCCATCAGCACACTCCTCACCTGCCCCCAACTGCATAGAGACACAGGAGGTGGACTGGACTGGACTGTCAGCCTTGTTTCAGATTCATTGTCCTCTATCCTGAGAATCAGACCTGCTGGGAACAGGAATGTAGACAGGAAGCCTGCATGGAAACATGCTAAAGAGCTCTTCCACCCCGATCTGTCATCCTAAAACATATCTGGTTCCCACCTGGGCACGTGTATGACAAAATCCCTCCACAAAGAAAACTGACCACACACAAGACCCAGGTCACATAATCACTTAGGTATCAGCAAGGTGTCCCCAGAAAGGAGGGCTCAGTTAAGGCCTATTGAGTGCAGCACCTTGGAGAGAATTCATAAAAGGCTCCTTTCTGCAGACACTTTACTTCTTTGTGTGCAAAAGTAGCCACAGTGGATTGCTTTTGTTAGGACACTACACTGCTAGTTGCTAGGAATGGCTATAATGAAAGTTTAGGGTGGAGAAATTAGGGATGGAGATTTTCACGGAGTCAAAAGCCAGAGATAGGGGGTAGGAATGAGCTGTGGAAGTTTCCAAGAATCTGAGATGGGATCAGAAAGGATTATGTGTTACAAAAAAATCAACCAATCTGACCTCAAAGTGATAAAATTCCACAAAGAAATGAATCACCCCAAAGAACACTATATAAGAACACCCTTGCTCTTGCAAAGTAGAGCTGTGTCTATGCAGGCACATTTCCCCCTTTCCTTTTTCCTAAAAAACTTCTGAAATGCAGCTTTGCCTGTTTGTATCTATGCAAACCTCTTTTTCCTTAATAAATTTGCTATGTGCTGCTGAAGGGGAAACCGCCAAAATCTTTCTCAGGGGGACCCAAGAACCCCACTCACTGAACCCCAATAACTTCACTGATTTCACTGAATGCATAGAGCTATGCTACCAAGACACCCCCTGGGGCCTGTGCACCCTTGTGCAGTTGGAGCCTCTGCCAGCAGCTGTTTTGACTGTGGCCGATGCTCCCCTCCTGAGGCTCTAAGACTAAGCTTCACTTTGGACTCTACAGCTCAACACCGCACATTCTCTCTACCGAATGAATACCCATTCACAGTGTCCTGTGAGAAAAGCAGAGGGCAGCAAGCTCTCCCTGACCAATAGGAGACAAACTGAAACCACACATACCAGCATATAGCAAGGGAGTACGAGGCCAGGAGGGCAAAATCAGGGGAAGGATGAGCATACAGAATCATGGTGCTGATTCATGGGTGATATGGTGGTGGGAGAATTTTGGGACACAATGATATAAGAAAAATATATAATCAATAAAAAATTAAATTAAAAAATGCACTGGGGCTTCTACAGGGGATACAGGAGACACAGCAGTAACAACGAACATAAAGGCCTATTTTATTCATCTTTGGATTATTTCCTCCCTTTTTGGCTCAGTAATATAGTGTTTATTATTTTTTTTAAAAAAAGTTAAATAGAAAAATTAAACAACTGAATGAACTAAATAAAACAAAGAGTTTTAGACGATAAGATCTACTAGTAGTGACCAGAAGGGGAAGGGTATGTGGGGAGGGTAAGTCAGAAAAAGGGTCAATCAAACAGTGAGGGATAGAATTGGAGATTCAGCAGGGAATTTCATGTCATCTCTGCAGATGTTGATTTATAATGATACACACATGAAACTTTCATAATGTTATAATGCGTAACTAATATATATAAAATATAAAGGGGAAAAGCTGTATGAAATGAATATAAAGGAAATTAATATAAAGAAAAAACTGTAAAAAGATGAGTTGTTTTTGTATTTTGTTCAATAAAAATTCATTATTTTTACATTTAAAACTAAATTTCTTATTGAAGTAACTTGGCATTATAATATTATTTATGCTTCAGGTGTTTGTCACATTAAATCAACATTTAGAATCAATACAGCATTAAGTTTGCCACTAAATAAATGTTCAAGGCACGGTGGCCTGCACCTGTAATCCCAGCTACTTGGGAGGCTGAAGCTAGGAATCACTTGAGTCTGTGGGTTCGAGACAACCCTGGGCAATATAGCAAGACCTAGTCTCTCAAAAAAAAATGTTCAATTTGTTCCATAGCAGATGCCCAGCCCATGTTGTTTCAAGAAATGAATGGATGAAGTGATCCAGAGTGATGCAGTGATCCAGAGTCTACAAAGAGTTTGTAGGCTTTGACCATCAGGAAGTGTTACTGGAAAAGGGGTGATATCAGCTGGAACTTGAATTTGAGAAATTCTGAGACCAGAAAAGCTGGGTGGGGAATTTGGTTTCAGAATAAAATCAGAAAATCTACACTGGCCAGGGCAGAATGCTAATGTCATGTCTCCTCTTCTGCTATCTTCCAGTGATAAAGGAAGCTGCCATCCTGAAGAAACACAACTTATTTGAAGACAACATGGCCTTGCCCTGTGAAAGTGTGTCCAGCTTAACTGATCTGAAAACTCCCGCAGGGTCAAATCAAGCCAGCCCTGCCAGGAGAGCCTCAGCCACTATGCCTGGGGGTGCAAATGATGAGAGTCTTAGGAATGATGTCTTCCAGGAGCCAGGGGAAAAGCAGCAGCCTGGGGACCCTGGTGTGCTGGCCCAAGGAGAAATGCCTTCTTTCTCAATGACCAGTCCTTCCCACAGTGGGGAAGGGCAGGTGATTACTTCAAGCACGAACAACCTTCTTGTGAAACCTGTGACTGAAGAGGATGTGGTGGGAGTGTCAGGCACATACTTGTCAGAGCTGGAGTTTGGAGAGACTCCTGAGGACAAAGACCCCATTCACCTGAAGCTGGAATCTGTATCTCCTTCAGATTCCCTAAAGGAGCTCAGAAATCTACTGACGGTGACCGTTGAGGTACCAGTAGAATCTGCCCAACACGAGATTGAAAAAGATACAAATAAGGAGATCCAGGCTCCTCCAGGAATTGAAAAAGAAAAGGAAATCTCCCAGGTCTACACAGAGGTCAACCAGGGAGCTGTCCCCAGTCAAGACAACTGTGAGGAAAGTCAAGTCAGTGAGAAGGAGGCTCATTCTCCCCTGAGAGAGGCTGGTGGGGCAGAGCTGGGGAGGTTTCCAGAGGCTCAGCCAGCCTGTAGAGAGTCCGCCAATGGTGGCAGTAACCCAGACCACACAGAGGAGCAGGCTGAAGCTGAAAGGCCTGCAGAGCAGGATCTCACAGTGGGGGCTTGTGCACTGGAGGGAGAAGCCCTGCTGCAGGAAGACTGCGTCTTTGTTTTTGCCCCTGACAGCTCCCGTGAGAGCCAGGTTTCAGTGGGACAGGGAGAGATGGAAGGGCAGAGTGGCACAGACAAGGCTCCTGCCGGTGTAGAAGCAGAGCTGCTAGGGCAGTTGCAGGCTACCCCTCCTCGCATTCATGAGTGTCAGTGGGTGGTCGAGAGTGCTCCAGACCCTGATATTTTGGGTTCACAGAATGAGGGGAGTACCCCTGAGCCACCCTCCGAGGAGTGAAAAGAAAATTGCAGCAAAAGTTTTCCTTTGAACAAATTCAGCCAAAGGTTTATAGTTATAGGTACACTTAGGGGTTGCACATGAGTTGTTATTTTTAAGTACTTTCTTAATCTGTATGATGAAACCAGGTGAAGCAGGCCATGCAGACTGAGGTAAACCTCAGTGGAGCTGACCGCCTTTACCAAGAATTGTTGCATTAGTATGTTAATAGGAATTTCACAGTAATGGATGTTGGGGGTGAGAGGCAACCAAGCACAGTTGCCACAAACACTGAAAACGGAGCTTGGCCTCCAACACTCATTGCATGTTTTCTCCTAATGCACTTTAAGGCTTTACAGTTTTTTCTAAGAATGCAAATGCAAATCCAGCTTTACCACCTATTATACCAGCCTCACTGTCTCTTAAGGGCTCGCCATCTGTCCACAGTCAGGCTGCAAAAAAGGATGGGAATGTGAGCACAACATCCCTGCTCATGCAGCCAGCATAGGCTGCGAGCTCTCCAGGGAGCTGACTGGAGGAAGGTTGTAGTCTGTGGAGCTATCTAGGCCTGTCACTAATTCTGCTGTCAATTTCTAGTTCATTAATCTTGTTTATTTTGATTAATTAATCATCTTTTTGGGGAAATTAAGAGGAGGTAAGAAAATTTCCTTGGCATGTTTAAACCTGAAACCATTCCAAATTAGCCTCAGACCATGCAGAGACAAGCTTAACTAAATTATTGAGCTTAAAATCTACCAATCAACAGATATTATTAAGCAGCTACTCTATACCACCCACATGCTATATTAGGCATAGTAACAAAATTAAGAAAAGATAGAGGATTTATGTGTAGTGCAAATTAAAGGACCCAAGGAAATTAAATCTAGCAGGAAAAAATTATGCCAGTTTTCAAATCGTGACAGCTTTCTATCTTCATATACATGCAATCTTGCTTCATTCCCCAAAGGGAATAAAGTGAATAAATGAATCAATATGAAAGGAAGGAATGGAGGGAAAAGAGATAAAGAGGATAAAGAGAGAAGCCAAAAATATGTATTATCAAGTTTCAAAGATCTTACCAAGAGTAGAAATAATGTATTATCTCATTCAGCAAGTAAACCTGAGTATCCTCTGTCCCTAGAGCTTGAGACACTGTGGTGATAAAAGAGCATTCCTTTCTCCTGGAACTTGTATTTTAATGGAAATAAACACAAATTCATTTTCTACAAAAGATCATGACCCATTGCTAACATGACTCATGTTCATGTTAAAGATGGAATGGACTTAAATTGCAAAAGATTAAAGAAATAAATTATCTTTCAGAAAAATTTCAGATGATTTCCTAAAAGTTTTCCGGGAACTACATCTTGAAATTTCCTTCCACAGATTTTAATAGTAGACTCCAACATATTATTCTAAGAGCTTGCTTGTACCATCAGCAACAAGTTTGTATTTGTTCTGTAGATAATTTGTTCAACCATTTAACCATTTAGTCATGAATTTGAGTATCCCCCTCTTTACTTTCCCATAAAGAATTTTTTGGATTTCTAAGTTATAAAGGATGAAATAAAAATCATATCACTATACTCTCATTTTGAATTGTTTTAACTTTTCTTAGTGTCTCTAGATCCTCATGTCTGTGAAGGATCTGGTTATAAGCAAAGAAGGTAGATTCCATGCCCTCTGATTCCCCTCCCTGAGCACACATATCCAGTATCCCTGCACAGAGCACAGAGCTTATGTTTACTTCCTGTCTCTTCCTGGGGCTCCTCTCTTCAAAGACAGAAACTAGGGTTTAGTCAACATTTGTGCTTCCTGCTTGAATAACAGTGCCTTAAATAACAGCTCTCTACCACCACAGGTCTCTTTAACAACTCTGGATGCCAACACAGGAATTAGTTCCTATCAGGCAGGGCAGGAAAGGAGAGAACTAAGTGTCTGCCTTATTGCTGGGCTGGGAATCTTTGGAGCTTGCTATCAGGAAGGGAGACATTTTAAGTGGACTTACTGCCCTTGGGGAGTCTTCCCTTAAATCAAGTTCAAAGTCCAAAAGGCAGATGGCCAGGTGACCAGAGGCTGCCCAGTAAGGCCAGTAACCAAGAAGCAGTGTCCAGTCCACAAGGTTGTCCTTGGGGAAAAGTGCTATTGGAGGAGGCCCCAGGCCAAGCTGACCCCACTTGGGGCCTCCCAGCTCCCTTCCTGTACAGACCTCAGAGTTTCTTGAACCCTTTGGAAAATGAAGTGATTCTTCTAACCCTAAAAGAGTACATCTCACTGTAATAAATGGATGACCATCAGCGCCCTCCCTTAACCCTTGCTGTGGACCAGAGAAGACAATGGAAGAAGGGGAAGGATGAGCTCAAGAACACAGTGAAAGAATACATCTGTGACTATTTCACAGAAGACAAGGTCACAAGACTAAGGCTGATTACCATCCAGTTGAAGATGTAACCGGAACTAGAATGCATTAAAAAATACTCCATATTCATTTGACCGTATTGAGTGGGATAACTTCAGATTCCTCTGACTCTGTCTTGCTTTTAATACAGATTTGTAGTCAGTACTCCAGAGGTTTCCAGATTGCGTGAAGGAAGTTGTGATTTAAATGAACAGCATGAAAAGCTTTTGACCATCACTCTGGATACTCTTCTAGGGACTAACCCATTAGAAATACATAAAATCTCAAGATAAGGTTTTGCCCAGAACTCCCGGACTTCAATTATGTCATTGCTGACCTTTCACCAAGAAAGAATATTTTCCTTTAAAAAACTTGACATTTTCTCCTGGTAGCTGGGAAAGGAAAGAGGAGTACCTTACATTATGCAGAATAAACCACCAAAAAAATGTGCTGTGCAGACCACAAGGGTAAGATTCTAGTTTGCCAAAAGGCTTTCTAAAGAGGTGACGGTCAAGGACTGCTGGCTTCCAGGTTTGTTCTTCTAGATCCTCTAACAGATCCATGGGTCTGGTTTTGTAACCCTTCATGCTGGAGTCAGTGATTTCAAAGACTTCACAATTCTCTTAGACAAAGGTGATTCTAATTTGTTATAAAGTGCCAAATGCTGTGTGCTACACTGCACTTTTAATCTGAGGAAGGGCAGGGCATCACTCACTAAAGTAATAAGACAGTTGCACTAACTGAAATAGTTGACTTAGTGTGCCTTCTTACTTGATTTTAAATAAAATGGGGTTGGGAATTTGCCTTCTCAGGTTTGCAACTCCAAGGAAAAAAACCCTACATTGTGCTTGTTTTACCGGTCATGCTATAAGGTACATAAACCTAAAACACTTTGTAACCACATATTTACTTTGCCAAGTGTCTATATTCCAATAAAATATTCATCCTTGGAGAGCTGTCCAGATGTCATATTTATTTGGAATGGGGCTGAGTTTATCTTTTAAGCAAATATCATGCTTGAGGTAGAAGGAACAGCCCTCAGAGATGTAAAGGAAAAGGTGAGTCACTCTTGCGATATTATGGAGCTTTTAACTTTCTGGCATCAGGAAAATATCCACAGGGAAGTCATTTAATGTCAGGTGTCCTTATACTTTGAAAATATATCTGCCTATTTCTCCAAGAATTAGATTACACCCATAATACAGCAATAAGCAATTACTCCTGACATCACTGAATTGCTATTCAAACTTAATTTTTAGTGGGTAACAGAGTGAAACATTCTTTCTACAGTTATAAATAATATTTACTTGCCAATGTTGACTTGGTTGCTCATTCATCCAACAAATAACAATTGTGTCACCATTATACATAGACTAGAGAAATCCATTTCAGGAGTGAGGGGCATATATGGTATGGCATAAACTATACCTCTCCCTCTCTTCCTTCCAGACCAAACTTTCAGTGTACAAGAATCATCCTCAGAGTAGCTCCTCCAGAACTCCTTTTAGGACCAATAAACTGTTTGGGGTAGAAGAAGGGGGTTGATTTGAAACTAGTTTTGCACATTTTTTTCTTAAATTCTATGTTTATTTGGTGTGGCTTAGATGGGATGAATGGAGGACTTGGAAAGATTTTGTCAACTAAAGCTGTTCTCTGCTCAGTCATGCTTGAGGCCATTTAATCTTTGCCAAGAACATCTGCCCCCTCCTCCTCCCCATTTTCCATCTGGTCAATTCCTACCTTTCCTGTAAGGACCAGGACAAGTTGGAACAAGTCTCCCTTCCTGCCTAGTAGAACTTTGCTAAACTCTAACCCTAATTTATTTGCCCTGTTGGAATAGACCTCTCTTACCTCTTTTGCTCTGCTGCAGTCACTTACCTCCTTATGCCTTTGGAGCAATAGTCTTCAAACTTTGTGTCCCTAGCAGAGCACAAGCCCTTGCAGATAGTAAATGCTCAAAAACATTGAAGAAATAAATTATCACCTATCCCAAAGCAGGACACAGATGGAGATATAACTGATGAGTGGTCCCTGGCACACCGTGAAGGTGGGTGGCATTGGTAATTCTACTGCTCCTCAGTCTACTGAGATGGTTCTGTTTCTCTGGTGGGATCTGAACAAGAGTTTTGTATACCCATCCCTCTGGGAAACCATTTCACAGTTAAGTACCCCTCCCCCACCAAGTCAAGCTAGTTATTAGCAATCAGCTCTTAGTTTTAAATAGTGGTCTCCACTGAATTTTCCTGAGGTCTCAGTGAGCCCAATAATACAAAAAGATTAAGAAGTTTACCCTTGAAGTTCACCCAGGTCTGTGAAATGAGCAGTTGACCAAGAATCAAGGATAGCATCTTCCATCTGGCAAGCTCTCTTCTTGGGGCTGGGCAAGGAACAGAGAAGAAGACAGGGAAGGTACTTGCTGTAACAGAACTTGGTTCTTTTGGGAAGACTGAAATGCAAAAAGGGTTCTGCAAGAGGAGGGCAATGAGGCAGCAACAAATGAAGGGTAACTAATCACTCAAGAAATTGCAGGTTTGATTATGTAGCCGATTTATTTCCTGCCTCCTTTTTTCTCTGTTATTGTAATAGTGTGACTTATATGGAATGCACAATTAATACAGATGACTAAAAAATATGTTCTTCATACATACATCTTTATACATAATTTCTAGCACATAGTTCCTAAGTACTGTGAATGATAAAGTTAGCTCTCGTGTTATTGAAGAGAACATTTGAAAAACATGCAAGGCTAAAGGCTGGTTGCTGGGAGAACCAACCATATAATTAGAGGACTGGAACTTCCAGGCCTACTCCCAGATCCCCTGTATATGGAAGAGATTTGGAAATTGTCAATAGTCAGTGACTTAATCAATCATGCCTATGGAATGAAGCCTTCATAAAAACCCAAAAGGAAGGACTTCAAAGACGTTCCCAGGTTAAGAGATTCATGCCTTTCCCCCATGCGTTGGCCTATGCATCTCCTCCATCTGACTACTCCTAAATTGCATCTTTGTAATACATTGGTGAACTAATGAGTAAATGGGTTTCCTGAGTGCTGGTTGTCACTCTAGGAAATTAATCAAGCCTGAGAATGAGTCCAGAGAACCTCTGACTTGTATCCAGTAAGTCAGAAGTTTAAGTGACAGTCTGGGCTTATAGCTTGTATCTAAAATAAAGATATGAGAAACTGGGTCATTTGCCTATATATTCTAATGCTTGTTGGAGCAAATAATCAGAAGTACTGCCTGAATTAAGTTGAGTTCTTAGGTGCCTTAGTACCTAAGAAACACACGCACACACATACACACACACATGTTAATTAGGCCAGGAATCCAATAATTATCGACTAAAATCCAAACTTTACCTATCTATACATGTTCTGAAGAAAATTGTTATAAAGATTAGTTCTATTTCTAACCATTCTTCCCAAGAATTTTGATTCCTCTGTGGATGTCATTCAGACCTTCTTCAGTTCCATCTATTTTCCCCTCTACTGTTGACATAAAGGGGTAAAAATATGTATGGTGGTGAGGGCTCTCTTTGTACCAGCAGGGTCAAGTGGGGAAAGGAACAGAACAAAGTTGAGGTGGGGGGAGTGGGTTAATGTGTTGAAAATTCCTACAATACATGGAGTGTCTTCTAATAAGACTTCAACTTCCCATTCTGTCTGGCATATGCTGCTGCCTGAAACATGTGGGGGACAGTTTTTCTGTCTATTGGTTTGAGAAGGATCATGTGGGAGAAATGAAGGTATTTAAATTTCTGTCTGTTAGAGTCTTCAAGTTTTTACATATATGTAGATCTATATATCTACATTTTTAGGTGCTGTAACATAGGTTTACAGTTTTGCTTGTGTTTCAGAAGGGTAGGATCTCCCCCTTCTGGTGTTGCTATTGCACCACACCCTCCCAACTCCCCTCCCCATAGCTCATATTCCATTGTGCTCCCTTCCTCCTGCTTTGTTCATGCCCCTCACCCTCTGGTCAGAGGCTTCAACTTTTGAACCCTTGAACTTCTGGTTCAGGTCTTAGAACAGATGATGTTTTCCATGCACGATCAGAATCTATATATTAGTTTCTTCAAAAATTATGTATGCATATCTTCTGGATTCTCCAAGAACCTGGGAACAGAGTATCCAACAAAGCCAGCAGGCCCTTACTGACCTCAGACTGTGGCTGATCTTTTCTGTTCTAACAGTTCCAATTTTTCAACTTAAGGCAAATACTCTTAATGTAAAGGAGTCACTCTACCTTTTAGAGCATTGATTATAATTCTTCCATGAATTCTTTTATAAACTTGATTAACATCCTTTGAGCCCCTTTATGAGAAAGTTGTACAGCTGTGAACTTAACTGGGTAACCCTGGACTCATCACTTAACCTTTGTAAAAATTAGTTTGTAAAATGGGAATAATAGAATCCACATTATAAGTTATTAGGAGGATTAAAATATTGGGTTAATGTATAGTGATATTTAAACACACATGAATAAAATGAGACTCAAAGAAGTTTAAATAACTTCCAAAGTTTCCATGGCTAGGTAACTAGTTGGGGTGTACTTTTAGCAATCACTACAAAACAAAACCACTGCAAAACTCAGAGCCTTAAACCAGTAAACATTTATCACTGTTCAGAAGATAACATGATGGCATGAGATAAACTGTTCTGTGATCTTGTCAGACTCTCAAGCTGACTAGATGTTGATCTAGCTGAGCCACAGCAGGGACAACTGGGCCCTAGTCCATGTGACCTTTCAGCAAAGTGGCTCAAGTTTTTTCTTATAGCAGAAGCAGAGGAGAGAAAGAGAGAGGGAGAGGGAGAGGGAAAGGGAGAGGGAGAGAGAGATTTGAAAGGAGTTTTAAGACATGAACTGAGAACTGGCTCAACACCAGTTTTACCATATTCTTTTGACAAAAGCAAATCACAAGCCTGGCCAACATTCAAAGACTGGGAAGAGCTGCAGTGTCACACTGTTGGCTTGAGACCAGGGACATCATTACAAGAAGGGGGGAAGGGTAGGTATAACATGAGGTCAAAAAGGTTAAGGCTAGAAATAAGTATTTGACAGTTAATGGTAAATATTTGGTAGTTGAAGCGACAGCATTGGCTATGCTCTTCCTTTGGGAAATAGGTGGAAAGTGAGCTAGTCAACTTAAGGACCGCCTGTATTTTGGAGGAGAAAAAGTCATGGTAAGAAAAAATGTTTTAAAAGGATAAGAAGGTTTGTTTTAAAAGATAAGAAGGTAGAATGAAAAGAACCAGAGGAGAAGTTGTCTTGAGCAAAGGATGGAAGGGGACAATCAGGGAGGGATAGGCACAAGAGATTAAAATGGTTCACCAGTGACAAGGTGGTAGAATAACCTGGGGGTAGACAACGATGTAAAATATATGTGTAAAATTTTAAAAATAATTAAAAAATAAATAAATTATATGAAATAGTGAGAATAAAAAGAAATATTGTGTCAAATGCTGCAGTGAGTACAGATCTGATGAGGCATGATTTGTATCATTTGGTTTATAAAGTCTCCAGCAACTTGGTAAGAGAGAAGTCAGATTGTGATGGGAGATGAGAAATACTCGAGTTTATCCTCTCTGCCTTAGAGCATGTTTCCAAAAAGTTAACATGATATTCTAAATGTGGTATGACTGGTAGAGAACAGTGGGATTGTCTCCATTTTGACCAATCCTCTGTGTGTCTCCTAATAAATCCTCAAGTCACATTAAGTATTTTGGGCAGATTCATTTTCTGCACCACTCCAATGACTCATCTGAAATGTAATCTGCTCAAACCTTAAGTCATTTCCATATGTAACAGAAGTAATTCATCACTTCTTATCCTGCCTTATGCAGTTGAGTTTTAAGTTCAGAACTCCATTCAACTACAATTTACACTGTTAGTTCAGTTTTTCCTTCCAACAAACCTATGGATATCTTTGTCTTCATTCTGTCATCTAACATATTTCTAGCATTCCTCCTGTTTTTACATTGTCATAAATTTGATTTACACATTCTTGGTATTTGCAAGTCACTAATAAAGTCAAGTTTCAATATTTAGGCAAGGATTGGGTGGAAACTGAAAAGTATGACCAGGTCTAAAGTCAATAATAAGTGTCTAAATGCTAATCAGCAGGTGTAAATTAAAGCCAGAGGAGTTAGTGAATTTGGTACTGAGTTGTTCTGTAGAATTAAGGGCAGGAGGAAGGACAGTGGATCAGGAATGGTGCAGAAGCCAGGAATTGAGCCAAATCACAAACTAGATGAGCAGATTCAATACAAAGGACAAATCCAGGAACTAACATTAATGGATGAAGAGATATGATCTTATACCTCTGAATTATTATAATGTTGTAAACCAATGCTATTCTTAGAGGAGTAATACTCTACAAACTCAAAAAAGGAATAAACAAACTCTGAGCTCACAAATGATGTCCTTCACTCCCTGACATTTTTTTAAAGACTCTACCCCCCATCTTCATGCTGAAGAGATCTTAGGTGCCTAGGACTCTAACTTCCAACATGCCAAGAAACTGACTTCCTAGAAGGGGTGGATCATGAAGAACTAAGTGTGGAATTAAGCAGCCCTGACTGCCTTATAACTGGACATATGCATGTTCTTGCTCTCTAGCTTTCCCAGCTGTTACTTTCACCTTGTTGTCTTACATTACTAATGGGATGTGTCAATAAATTCATCTCCTCCTCCTCCTCCTCTTCCTCTCTTTCTCTTTCTAACCCTCTCTTTCTCCTCAGGCACCTTGTAAATAAACTTTCAAAAAATTTCTCCCTATGTCTTGGCTTTTGGATCCTGTCCTGAATTCTTCGAAGAGTCACACCCAGTTTCCCCTTGTGGTTGCCCTGTAACATTACCTCAATTAAAAAAAATAATAAAGTAGGAGAAAAAAAAGTGCTACAGCAACAATGGGATCAGTGGAAGAAGACCATATATATAGACACTAACTTTGGGGCTCCAAAGTGGCTGTTGTTTCTCTATATGCAAGGTTATCTGTCTTTCAAAATTCCAAGGGCATTTGGGTAGTAAAAATGAGCTACAAGACAGGTCTTCTAGAACTTTCTAAATATCTTTCCCACATGGAACTGTGTTTTTTTTTTTTTTTTTTTTGGTTGACAAGGTAACCATTTTCTAACTCTAGTATCATGCTTCATATTTCTCTTATTACAAGGGACATGAAATTTTAGAAGGGAATTTGGGGGGAAACAGGAAATGAAGAACAAAAGCAAGAATGGGGAAAAAGGAGAACAAATATTCACTGTGTTCCCAGGTTATGACCCACAATTTCATTTGATATCCTGCAATTTTTTCAAGGATAGCACTGGCATTTTAGCACATATTGGCATAATTAAAATCAAAACAAAACTGAATACTGGTGAAATATAACTTTCATTTGCTCTGGTGGGGATGATGACTTTGGAAGACAGTTTGGAGTTTTTTGTAGTTAAACAAGTCCTTACCATGTGACCCAGCAATACCACTTGTGTTTATCAAAATAAAATGAAAACTTTTTGTTCACTTAAAAACTAAGACTTAAAGAAGGAAAGGACCAATGAAAATATGAATGTAAATAAATGATATTAAATTTTAAAAAAATACAAAAGATCAATATCAGAGTTAGTTCTTCCATAAATTCTCTTATAAACTTGGTTAACTTCCTAACTAATCTGACAAAGAAAAAAGGGAAAACATTAATAAACAAAATTAGAAGTGAAAGAAGAGAAATTACTATAGATAGCATATGACATTACCATAAGATAAAAATCACATGGTAATATCAATATTTGTAGAAAAAGCATTTGGTAAGACTCAGCACCCTTTTATGATGAAAGTGCTAAACAGGATGGAGATAGAAGGAAACTACTTCAACATAGTAAATATAATATCACAAACTTAAGACAATGGTGAAAAATTGATAATTTTCTTTTAAGTCTGGAACAAGAGAATAATGCCACTGTCCTCCACGATGGTCTAGAGGCACATAAAAAAATGAGGAAATGTAAATCAAATTATGAGATATCATTGTATCCCCATGAGAATGGCCCATATGAAAAAGAATGGAAACAAAAAATGTTGGCAAGGATGAGGACAAATAAAGACTACTCATCCACTGTTGGTGTGAATGTCATTTGGTACAGCCTTTATGGAAAACAGAATGGAGACTCCTCAAAAAAAAATATAAAACCACAGTATGATTCAGTAGTATCACTACTAGTTACCAAAAAAATTTAAACACCAATATGAAAAAATTTATGCACTCCTATGTACATAACAGCATTATTCATAATAGCTATAATATGGAACCAACCTAGATGGTTGGTTCCATATTATCTGTTATCCATTAACAGATAAAGAACGGACAAAGAAATTGTGGAATATTTAATCAATGGAATACTACTCATACTGAAAGAGATAAAATAGCACCTTTTGGTGACAAAACAGAGGGGTCTCAAAGTGACTAGATTAAGTGAAATAAGTCAGATGTTCTCTTTGTGGAATACAAATAACCAAAGAAAACAAGCTGGCAAATAAGAATAATTCTTAGACGCTATGAATAATACATTGGTTATCAAAGGGAATGGGTTGGGGGAGAAGGAGCAGGAGGAAGAGAGGGAAGGGGAGCCAGGTTGTGACATTGGAGCTTTGATGGGATAGGAGTGAGGCACACACACGGAGGTGTGAAGTTGTGTTCCCTGAATTATACAAGTAGACAAATAGTGTCAAGTCAATAAAACTTAAAAAAAAAAATAAAGGATGACTGGATCCTTATCCCTAAGACTATATCACCACAAATACAGTGGCTTAGACTATTACTGATAAATGGAGACTCATGTCCGGCAATTTCTAGGCCATGAGTTACAGTGTGAGGTAAATGTCATCTCCCAGGGAAGAAGCTCTACCAAAAGGTTCAGTCTATATCACCCAGCTGATGAAGTAGATGCAGAGATCCAGAAAGAAGACAAAGGAAAAAAATAACTTTCTTCTCTACCTGCAAGTCTCCAGATTTATAGTTTCCCTGAACTTAAAAACATCAAGGAGAGTCATTTAGACTTTCTGCTGAGTTTTCTTAATTTCAATGTATCTGGCTGAACCAATTTTCAAAAGAATTGTTTACAAAGATAATATAATGATATGGGAATCGTTTAAATGGTTTTGAGTTTTAACCACAAGTAGATGAAATATATATGCACAGCACAGACAAGGAAGCTTAGTAGAAAATTTGCTGAGACAGCCAGTGACTTGGACTGGTGAGATTTTAAATGGTTATTATCTCCTTTATCCACTCCCAGGCCCCAAAAGAGAGATGTATTACTGTCAAAATATTCTTTTAAATGAGTGTCTAAAACTATTTTGAATTTGAATTTAAACTCAGCAAAGGGCCCTCTGTCTTCCTAGAATCCCATATATTAAGGGATCCTTTGGGTACATTTATTCCTAGTCCCAGGACTGTGAACAGCAGTGTATGACTGAGCAAAAGAGGCAAAGTCACCAGAAACCTTTGCCAAGTAAAAATTAACTCCGTAAGATAACTGTTGGACATATGCTGTTCTGAAGCCATTACTGCCTTTGAAGTCCTGATCTTGTCTCAAATCTTGTCCACCAGAATTCCTCTGGGAAAGCTCAGCCTGGAGACTTCCATGCTGGTCTTTCCATTCCACTGTGGAATTCCAGGTTGTACTTTGAGTCCTGTGCTGCTGAAGACTCCTCCAAGAGGACTAACATGAAAGACCACTTCATGTAAGACCATTATCCTTTGCTTGATATGCTTTAAGAAATTACAAATACAAAAGACAGCATACTCATCAAGTCATAATGAAGTGTGCTATGAAAAAAAATCACAGCAGTTGACTATTTAAAGTCCAAAATGCCATGAATGTTAAATTCTTTATCTGAATATCCTTTGATGTATAAATGTGTCTTTCTGAGTCTTTGAAAAATAGCAGTTTCCAGATCAAAAATACAGATGGAAATTTTCTCAGTGGGGAAAATTTACCTAAAGATAAAGTTGTTAGACTCTGTTAGTAGGTGAGATTAAACACACAGACACAAAACATTTGAAAGTTATCTCCATGAACAAGACAATGCCCAATAGCTGTTAAAATTTAGTGACACCATAAAAATTGGAGAGATTCCCTAAAAATTTTTTTCATACATTTGTTTATATAATAGTTATATAATAGCTATCATGGAAGCAGGAACTATGACCCACTTAATTCAGACTTTACAAATTATATACAACTGCTAGCAAGACTTTATTTTGAAAGCTATTAGTTCAAAATCAGCAGTGTTATGATCAAATCTTTGCGAATAGGGGTGGTGCACTGCATGTCATGCTTAGTTCTGCTAAATAAATCAGTGCTAAAATATGACACAAAAATCAACAAATGGAACAACATCAAACTCAAAAAACTTTCTTCAGAGCAAAACAAAACAAAACTAAAGATAATCTACACAAGAAAAATTTTGCAAACCACTTATCAAATAGGGGGTTAGTGTTCAAAATATATAAAGAAGTAATACAAATTAAAACATACAAGTTAAAACTCATACAAATTAAAACATAAAAAACTCATACAAATTCAAAAATCACTAGAAGAACTAAATAAATGTTTGGGTTTTTTTTTCAGAGAGGATGTCAGAATGACCAATGGGCACATGAAAAATGATAACCATCACTAATCATTAGGGAAATTCAAATCAAAACCACAATGGCTGTTTAGGAAGTCTGTCATGAAGACAAGTATAACCAGTGCTGGAGAGGATATGGGGGAGAGGGAGCTCTTATACACTGATGTTTAAGTGGCAATGTAGTTAGTAGGAATATGAACTGGTCCAACCACCATGGAAAAGAAGATGGAATTTTCTTAAAAAATTAAAGATAGATCTACCATACAATGGCAGCAATTCCAACTGGGTATAGACACAAAAGAAATAAAAACAGGATTTTGAAGAGATATATGCATTCCCTTTTATTACTCATAGTAACTAAGATATGGATACAAGCTAACTGCTTATCAGTGGATGAATGGATAAGACACATGGTATATATATATATATATATGTGTATATATATATATATATATATATATATATATATATATATATATATATATATACACACAGTGAAATATTATTCAACAATGATAAAGGATAGCCTGCCATTTCCCACAGTGTGGTGAACCTTGAACACATTGTGCTAAGTGAGATAAATCATATAGAGAAAAACAAGTTCTGTATACCCACTCATATTTGGATTCTAAAAAATGTCAAGCTCTTGTAAAGGAAACGAAAGTAAAATGGTGATTGTAAGTGAATAGGGGAATGGGAGATAAGACGGTGTTTGTGGGGGGGTATTCCCATGGGGATTAGCAGTTATACAATCATATGTTGTAAAATATGCAAAAATAAAAATTTAAAAAAAAGACGGTGTTTAAGGGTACATACTTACAAGGAATAGTAATTTAGCCATAGAGATCTAATGCACAGTATAATGACTATAACAACAAAATTGTACCATATCATCAAACTTGCTAAGAGACTAAAACTTATCATTACCACTGAAAAGATAAGTAATGTGATTAAGGTGTTAAATATTTTATCATTCATATTACAATATATGAATGGATCAAATTAATCTATGGCATACCTTAGCTTAATTAACTCAAGAGGTGCCCACTGCATATTCTCCAGGCATTTTAAGACACACAGATCTGGTCCTTTGGCCATATACGTAGAATTTACAAAGTGATATTGTGGACATCAAGGGATGGGCCCAGTTTAACAGGAATGACCCACAAATGTTACCATGGCAAAACTGGAGGAGTGTAGATATTACCCAGCATGCACTGTTACTGTTATAAATAAACAAGGATAAGATTCTTGCCAAGAGAATTAATGTTTGTATTGGGTGTATTAAGCACTTTAAGAGCCATGGCAGCTTCCTGAATTGGGTGAAAGAAAATGATTAGAAAGAAAGGGAAGTCAAAAAGAAAGGTACTTGGGCTCCACTGAAGAGCCAGCCTGCGCTACTCAGAGAAGCCCAGAGAAGCACTGGTGAGATGCCATGGGAAGGCGGCATAGCCTCTGGGACCTGTTCCCATGAGTTCTTGGCATGAGGTTTGGGGGGAAAAAGACCTCTGGACTATAAAAATCTTTCTCTTAATCAAATAGAGGTGAGGTATTTCCTCTCCAAAAATTTTCTAAAGCAAACTTTTGTGTCCTTAATTGTTTTAAGTGAGTTACCATGTGCTCATCTTCCTACGATAGCCAATGCCATTTTGAAGTAACTAACCAAAGTTATTCAAATTCATGCAGATAATAGGAGGATAGTTTATTTTAGGGTTATTGAAATGGAGTCCCAAATCCATCCAGAGACAATTTCTCCATTGTCCTCAGGTCTGAGGCACCCTGATCAATGTTTCTCTCTGCATATATGCTTAACTGAAAATGCTACTTGTGTGCAAACTAATTTATTTAGAAATCAGTTCACTAGTATTGTCTTTTATAATGACTCTTGCTTTTCCGCTACAATTTGTATTTGTAGAGCTTTAGAGGATGAATATTTTGATAAAAGAACTTCTTTGGAAAATAGGAATATGTCAAACAAGTAAAAGGAATTGTTCTGTTTGTGCTGGGAAGGAGTGAACAGGAGCTGAAACAAGCAGAAGGGCATGATGATTGTTTATATTTCCTTCCATAGGATCTGCACTTTTTACATTGACTTAAACAGTAAGTTCCACATGGGAAGAAGAATTAGATTTTTATTAGTTATGCTAGAGGAAAAAGTCTTAGAAATTGAAACTACAGAGAGCCAAATTTCTTACCATGATAAAATAAAGCTTTCTGGGAGTTAGAATTATCCATTAAAAAAAAAAAAAAGGCCATCAAGGAGTGAAGGAAGACACTCACCCTTAGCACCCTTAGTAAATTCCAACTTGAAGTTTATGACTCAGATATGCTCTTAGTATCTTGCATTGACTTGGGGTATTAGTGTGTATAGGGTGGAGATTTTGTTGATTTGAAACTTCAGAATCTTTGGGTTAAGAAATTGTGCCTTAGAATAGATTAATTCGAGCTTGGGAAAAAGATTACCTATCCATTCTCTCGTACAGCTTCTACATTAGCACTGTCTTATAGAAATACCATAGGAGTCTAAATTATATTACAAAGTAATTCAAAATTTTCTAACAACCACATTTAAAAAAGTGAAAGAAAAAATAAAATTAGTCTATTTCATTTAATAGTCTACTTAACTCCACCTTTTGAAAAATCTCATGTTAAACATATTGGTATTCAAAATCATTAGCTATTTTACATTATTTTTTCATATGTGTTAAAAATTCAGCATACATTATCTACTTACAAAGTAGCCACATGTCAAATACTCTGTCCACATATGGATAGTGATCACCAGAGTAGACAGTATACTTCTAGAATATGGCATTAATGAAATCGTGAATTAGATTTCTCAGGGAGAAAAAATAATAATTACAAATGCACAAAGCTGGATTCTGAAAGTCAGTTTCCATGGCATACCGGAAGAATGAAAGTAAAAGGGAGACACTTGTTTAACTGATGTATATTCACATCCCTTTGAGTGACCTCTCTCACCATTTCTTTTCTCACCAAAATTTAGTATTAAGTATCTCTGCAAGCCATTAAGCTTTCCTATCAACTTTCTATTGTCTCTAGAAATGGGGCAGTAAAGAATCACTCTCTAGTACTTTTATTCATGCCCATTAAATTTAATTCTTTTCTTTTATCCTTTTTTCCAAAAGCAACTGTAATTACTTCTATCATGCTTTTACAGTGTACTGACTGTGTCTCATTGTCTCATTGCCTGGAATTCAAGTACTGTCGAAGGAGATTTCTTTCAGTATTTCTAGTGGCATTTTATGCATTTTCTACCAGAGGGGAGATGTCATAAAGATGAGCTGGGCTACCTTTATAATTGTAAAATTATTCCTGACTCCATCAAAAACAATATTATTTTTAACAACTCTGAAGGAGATCCTATTATTTATTTATAGTATGTAGGAATTGATAGACAAACCACACATCATACACAGTAAAGTAATATGGGACATATTTTCTATAGTTAACACCTTTTAGGAATCCTTAAACATACCAAAAATCCACATTTACATTTCATTATAGGATATAATCATGATTACAAAAACACTAAAGCAAAAGTTTGGTACAAAATATCGAATGTCTTTTAATATTTTTCTTCTCCTCTTGAACTTGAAATCTGATTTTAAGCTGGCTGCCCACTTCATGGCTAAAAATCTGAGTCTTCCCTGCAGCTAGGTGAGACCAGTTGATTATCTTAATAGAAAGAGATGTGAGCATAAGCACTGTGTGAAACTGTTTGCTATTACAAAAGGAACCTGCTGGCCCTCCCCTATTTCCTTTCCTTGGACACTCTGGAATGTTTATGTGAGACTGGTCAACCAGCTTCTACAGTGGTGGGCTTAACCAGAGAATAGAACAGCTTGAGTTCCCGGCTGACTTTGTGAGGTACCATCGTGGCCTGTCTACCCAGAATTGCCAACCCATTTCTGAATATTATTCGGGAAAGAAATAACTTTGGATATTGTACAAGTCATATTTGTGATCCTTTTCTTTCACCATCTTGGCTCATACTAATAATTGGATTTAGCTCAAAAGTTCTGTGCATTAGTTTTAATCATCTTTGTATATGAGAAGATCTGTTTATGAGATGTAGGGATTTTTTTTTTTCATTTTATAACTTGGAAGGCTTTTATAACAACTTGTTTGGGGAGGGCCATCAGTATTAAATGACACAATTTTTATGATCTCTTTATAAAATTTATTATGTAGGATTTATTATGTTAAGTTCTAGCTAATAATTCTGGTAAGTGTAGATTGATGCCATTTCGCAAATATTTAGTCAACTACTGTGACACTCCTCCCAGGTAACATAAACCAGTCAGTGTGCATATGCTTCCAGGCATTTCCTGTAGCCTGAAGTGTGACACTGAACTGTAAGGAGACACACTTCTCAGTTATTCTATGGGAGTAGGTGCTGGCTTCACATGTGTGTTGGGCTGACTCTTCTTATTTGGGAAACTGATTCAGTTCATTATTTTAAAAACTTTCTAAAACAATCTAATAAAGAGCTAGTTTCTAATTTCATATGTTTCATTTGTTAATCTAAAGACAATCTTGCTTAAACCTGCCATCGGTAAAACATTTTATTTTTATTTCTGTTCATTTTTCATGGGATATAATTTTTCTGCCAGTTTTACAAAGTGTCTGCAGTATAGAGAACCTACCTCCAGGGAATTTACAAGGGCCTTAAAATTCTTTTCTCATTTGACTTTTCTGAGGGTGGTATTACTATTGACCATTCGCTTCTTCAAAAGTCCTCATTTTTTGATTTCTCTGACTCTATTCTAGGGTTTGTTACCATCCGTTCTTTGCTTTCTTCTTCCACTTCTCAAATGGAGAAGTTGTTGGAGAGCACCAATGTTCCTCCCTGAACCTCTCCTGCACCCTTCATGCTTTGCCTTTTTGAATTCTGGAACCTCTTGGAAATACATTCTGGGCAAGGAGGACATTACATTTAATTTCAGGATTACTTGGACATCCTAGAGCAACTGGTAGACTCCTTAAGGACCCATATCCCTCAGTTTAAAAATCACTTTTCCATGGCTTTAACTGATCACTAGTGCTTGATGACTCTCAAATCTTTTTTATTTAGTTGGAATCTAGTGTTCTCTCATTTCTTGTCCAAGATACCACAAAGGACTCATAGATCTTTTTCAAGTATAGTCAGCATTGAGATACATTTACTAATAGGTGTTTCAGATAATTTAAGTTCTACACAAATTATGTTCTATCTTTTCTAGTTGTTTCCTACTTACCATTTCCCCTCCTAGACCAAGGTAGCAGATTTCACTATGTAGTTGGCTCCTTTTCATTCCTTCCATCCTCCTCTCAAAAACATTTTCTTTTATTTGAAACTAATCAAATCTAAGTACAATGCAAATAGTTGGCTTTAATCAGAAAATTTTCTAGCTGAGCTTTTCAAGTTTTCTAGTTGAGATGGTTGACCTCCTCCAATGTTTTTATCTGCCATTGTTGCCAGTTACTGGTGAAAGCCTGCTTTGACCTCAGGTAGCATCACAGAGATGAGAAGAGAGACTGGCTGCAGTTTAATCTTGAGGCAGACGCTCCAATGATCAGCAAACACAGGGGGGACTTGGGTTGCAAAAAAGAGTGGGCAGTAACCTCTGGTAGGCTGAAATATGACCAACCCAGTTGTGGTGATGTAGTGTTAAATGGTTATGCCTAATTGAGGAAATACCAGGAGTTAACAAAACAAGCTGGTCCCAGTCTGGATGTAGCACCATCAGGTAAGCACCCCTACCCTTTAGAATTAAAAACTTGTTTGATTAACAGCCTTATCCTAATGTTGAAGCCTGATGAACACTAGGAGTGAGTGAAACAAGCTGGTACCAGTCTGAGTCTCCAGGTTGTCTCCATCTCAAGGACACACAAATAATTGCAGATATCTCTCTCTCTCTCTCTCTTTTTCTTTCACTTGTATAAATGCCCCTGCTGACTTCCAAAGAGCAGGACAGTGGTCTTTCAGACACGAGACTACTGCCCTCCTCAATTTGTTGACAAATCAGAACCATTTTCCTTTTCCTCAAACTCTGTCTCCTTCTTTGACAAAGGGAAATTAAGACCGGTGTTCATAACAGTAGGGTGATGAGGGACTGAGAGTTCTGTCTCATACTAGAGCCCACTCATGATTGGGTCTCAGGGCCCATCCTTCTACCACAGTTGTCTCAGATGAGAATGGTCTAGAATTATTAAAATCCTCCACAACCATCGACAGGAGTCATTTCAGAAAAAGGTCAAGGCAGCAAAAGGATTTTTATTTTGCCTGAAAAAGGAATATTATTTGAGGGAATTTTCAGTGCACCCTAGAGAAGTGCTTTTTAGTTTCCCCAGTTGATTGGCAAATTTAATTCTACACTAAAAGTGCAATTTTGTTTTAACTGATTTTATACATTTTATAACATTATCGAAAATCTGGGTGCAAAATATTCCCCCTTGTTGTCCCAGGTAAGCATAAATGGAAATAGCCAAAACAGATACCAGATTTAGTTGATAATAATGTTCTTGGACAAGCATGGTTGAAAATATAGCTTAATTTTATTATTGGTCTTGCTTTTCTCCCTCTAAATTTGAGCACATTTTAAAGTCAGTTATTTCAGTCTGTCCAGTTTCTTGGTGACTCATCTTTATATCTTTCTTGTATTTCTTATTAGTGGACTTTCTTTTCCTGAATTGGTGCCACCTCATTAAACTTCTTTTTCATCTTTTTATTCAAAATAGTCTGACTGAGCAAGAAGAAGCCAGGCTGGAGCACTTAAGTGTGATGTGCTGATATATCTGATAGACTCTGACATGATTGGAGGAAGAGAACTGTTGAACTTTGGAGGCAATGTAGTAAACGTTGGATGATCATGTATTTTTTTGTTTAAATTGAGACTGTTTTGAAAATGAAAAGGTGCAAACAATAATTTGGCAATGATGTAAATCAAAATGGGTCATAGAATTTATGGTAATCCTCATAACATAAAGATGGTTTGGAC
Source organism: Uropsilus gracilis (assembly GCA_004024945.1). Taxonomy (NCBI): domain Eukaryota; kingdom Metazoa; phylum Chordata; class Mammalia; order Eulipotyphla; family Talpidae; genus Uropsilus; species Uropsilus gracilis. The sequence continues at coordinate 57,860 of PVHY01002485.1, forward strand.
TTAAACCATAACTGTGCATTTTCTTGCTTTGAACCTCTGCCTGCACTTTCTACATCTGTAGTATAAGGATAATAATTCTCACATGTTGAGGAAGGGGGCTGTGTCTGACATACTGCATGTCCTCTGTAAATACGATCATGATGATAGTGTTTGCATATATACTTTAGATTCTTCAACACAGTTTGAGGTGTAGAGGTTAGGTTAAATTATTCAGGCTTCAGTTACATTCCAGGTTTGCAGTTGTGGTACATTGGGTTGACTCCCTAGAATGTAGGTACTAGAGAGGTAGGTGCTTATAACACAACTTTCCATCTTACCTCCATTCAGACCAAGGAGCACTCTAACATAATAAATGTCTAAAAAGAATTTTCATTATTGAAATTAGTAGTTTGTTAGAATCGTCACAGAAATATACTTTCATGAGTAGAGTTACTGATTTTCAAGGAACAAGGACTGCTTTGAAATAGCTATGAGTTCATCCTTGCAGGAACAAATTGTAAATACAAGGACTGCTAGGGATGGTTTGTGGGTTGGCAGACTTAGAGCTTCTTTGGACTTTCTGCAAGGATGACAGAATCCTAGTTTTAGAATGTTATTCATATGTCCCTCATGCAAAATCATGACTGTGGAACCTGAAAGGACATAGGACCTACCCTCATCAGACTCCCAGAGTAGGTAGTATGTGTTACCGTGTCTCTGCTTGCTAACAAATGTTTACTTAATAAATATCTGTAAGTATGACAAAAATTGGCTTGAGATTGGGTTTAACTATAAACTTCTTAAGAAATTATTGGAGAATAATTTACATCCCACTTCCTATAATTTGGCTATCACTACCAACCCCAAAATAAGCCAGTAGTTACCCATGATTAGACAGTCAGCAAACATTATTCCCCCTTTTAAACCACTAACTTGATTCCACGTGTGGAATTTCTGCCACCTCTTCCAATCTTATGGAATAAAAAAAAACAAAATCAAAAACTGAGTCTTAGAGAAACTGCATAGAATGGTAAAATTCTGCGGTAGTAGGCAGATCCTGGCCTAGAACTCAGGTGATATAATTGAAAGCTCAATGTTCAGAACAAAGCAAATTGTATGAGTGTGTGTTTGTCTGTGTGTACACAGGCCAGATGAAGAGGAGTACGAGGAAAAAAGAAATGATGTGGGAAGGCCCAAAGAAACCAGAACAATAAATATTATTAGACATTAGAGTAGGATTCTCTTAGAGCCCTCAGAGTATAGCAAAGTTGAGTGTTAAGACCCTCAAGTTAAGACCTCAAAGAAGGCCAAGGAAGGCTCTGAAGATATTTACTTAAGTTCCTGTTATAGAAATAATAATAGAGTGTGTTAGCCTCTAGTAGTGTACTAACAATGGTACATTACCATGCAGATTGCAATGGTGCTTGGCTTATTGCCTGATGCCATGGGAAATGTGACCGTAAGGGCAATGGTAAATTATTTAAGACCACATTTCATGAAGTTTTAAGTACAGTCATGGGTATTAGAGTTCTTACAGCAGGTCTTAAACATCATTTTGTTATATAATATTGATGAGGAAAAAACAATCATGTGAGACACTTGCAGGTGGCGTTTGTAGGTTCTCCCAAAGTCTGCATGGATTTTCTCTGGATACTCTGGCTTCCTACAGGACCTTGAAAATGAACTCATGAGGTTCACTGGCATGTCTCAGTGGTCCCAGTTGGAGTAAATGTGGGTGTACGTATAAGTGTGCTCATGATGGGAGGGCAATCTGTCCAGGGTTGAGTTTGACCTTGACCCTGACCTTCTGGGAGAAGCTCCAGCTATCCTCCACCTTGAACCAGAATAAGTGATTGGAAAATGAATGAATTCAAATGATTGTTTCAAAGAAAGAGTGGTTTGGATCTTTATTTAGAAATTTGCTATGTCTTTGTGACTAGGAATATAATGTAGGAACTGAATCTTTGCTTATATCAATTAGTGAAAAAATTGCTTTGATATATGTTGTCTTATTTAAAATTACAGTCTCCAGAAACCCAATGGCAATTTTAAGTGAGGACTTAATGTGCACAGATATTAAACATCACAAGGAGATAGATCCTTGAAGAAACTAAAAACTGTTCTATTTTTTATCCATGGTAAATGTTCCCTTCTGTGAACTGCTGTTTCTAAAACAAAATTGAAAAAAACAAACGAAAAAAAGGACAAAAACCTTTTTAATACATTTGGAGAAAAACAGAAAGTCATATTTTCATTCAACTTTAGCCTGGAAAAGAAAGTAGGAAACATTTAATTTCAAATGCTTTAAGGATTATCAGTGCTTATTTCCATGGAAATGTAGGGTGAGTTTTTCAGGGTTTTTGCCGTTCTGTCATTAACCTCTGTGACAAGTACCTACGACCAGTACTTATTGCACTTCCCATGATTGTACATGCCTGAACCCAGTGGGTGTGCACATGTGTGAGTGGGCTCACCTGGGCCTGGGAGGAAAGGATAAAAGGGCAGCATCATCCCAGGGTAGGAGAAAAGACAGGAGAGGAGAGAAGAGAGCACAAAGACAGCATGAGAGAGAGAGGGAGATAGAGCAGGAGAGAGCCCAGAAAAAGATGTTAAGGGGGGGGCTGGGGATTTACTTGCCTCTCAGTACCTCAGGCTATGGCCTGGCCTGGCCTGGCCTGGCCCTGCCCGGCCCTGCCCGGCCCGGCCCTGCCCTGCCCTGCCCTGCCCTGCCCTGCCTGGTGGATATGTGTAACTGCTAAACCAACATAGAATCTACCTAGATTGGGGTGTTTGCACTACACATGCCATCATGAACAGGATGGTTGCCCTGATAAATGGCGATGAGGGTGGGGTAGTTCAACACAGAGAAGACACACCACATGGCAGAGACAGCAAGACAGTCCAGTGCAGATGGCTAGAAGGCACAGACAATTGACATGCATCAGCAGACAAATGGAGTCAAGGAAGGTGCTGGAGATGCTGCCAGAGCATAGGAGGTATACAAGTTCCAGGAGATGCAAGACAAGACCTTGTGTGGAGGAGGAGACAGCCCTCAAGACCTGCCCACTACTCCTTAGGCAGCAGACTTGTCAGGGAAGAAAGGAGCCCAGTTGTCAGTCAGAGCTCACCCTGTGGTGACAGAGATAGAACTGATAAGATTTGGACAAACAGGTCCACCAGAAGGCGTGGGAACTGTGGGGGGTCGACTGTTATGTTTACAGGATCTTTGGGGGGTGGATAGGATCATTTGCACACCTAGGAGATTAGACTAAAGAGGTGGCTGGTGGGACTTGGTGGCCAAAGCAACCTTTTATGCTGCGTGGTGCTTGCATAGTCACAGGTACTTGGCCCACCTGGAGCTATGTGGACACAGCCTGGAGGGTAATGGCCCTTCAAAGTGAGAGTGGGAGTGGGGGCAGTGGCCCCAGTCTGGCTGAGAGAGGAAGTGTCTCCAGGTCCTCTGCAGTCATGAGGGAGATGTGTAAAAAGATAAGGCAAAAAAAAACTGGTGCCAAGGTCAAAAAAGTTCTGAGTGGTTGTTAAAGAGTTAAAGAGGACACTAGAAAAGGCAAGTCTCTTAAAACTACCTGTGGGTTATGCCCTATTCACTTCTGAATTGGGAACCTATCCCTCGGGATTATTAGGGAATATGGCTTGTGGGGAAGACCACAGCAGGAGAGGGGACCAGAGAGAGGCTGAATGTGGAGGTTTGCTCTCCCTGGGTCCCCAACCCAAGTGCATGTGCAGGGGTCTGTGTCACATTGGGGCCATGGAGACTGAGTGTTGGGTGACAGCATGACAGTATCCCTGAGGACTGAGTGAAATGTATGTAGCCAGTCAGAGTGTATACCGGGGTGGATGTAGTGTGTGGCTTGTGGGGTAGACCACAGCTAGAGAAGGCCAGGAAGCTTGATGGCTCCTGGTGAATGACAGTAGACTGCCGTGAGTGGAAACAGAGTAGTTCCCCATTGAGTGCAGCACTGCCTTTTAATAGCAGATGTGATGGATCATCTGCTAGGTGCCAGACCTTTTTGTCTTTTCACCTTTAGGTTAGTATGCCCTCACATCTTAGTGGACTGGGCTTAGTTTGTACACAATTGTATTCCGTTCACTTTTACTGGTCCTGGTTATAGAGTTCTACATTTGCCAAGGGAAATATGCAGAAGGATAGCATGTAGATTGCACAGCAAAAAAAGGAAAGAAACCCTGAGGGGGTATTTTGGGTAACCATCTCTCCCTGTTCCCAATTGTAAGGGCAAGCATCAGGCTCACCAATCTGCGTAGGTTCTTCATTGGTTTTAGCAGTTACACAGACACACCAGGCAGGGCAGGGCAGGGTCATGGCCTCCTTATCCCCCAAGCAATCTTTAAGTTCTTACTCAGTGCTCTCCCATGCTTGTGCTTGTGCTCCTGCTCTTTGCCCCTTTATCCACTCTCCTAGGGCCAGGTGTGCACTTACTCATGCACACACCCACTGGCCTGCACAAGCAGGGATAATGCAGGTGCTGGTTCTACAGGCTAATGGAGGAAAAAGCCTGATTACGTTCACTTACCCTAAACTGTCAGGTAGGAAAGTAAACTGTAGGGTAAAAGAGTTTTTCAGGGTTTTTGCCTTCTGCCATTGGCCTTTATGACCAGTACCTGGAGGTATTGTGTACCTCCCCCATGACTGTACATGCCTGAACTCAAATGAGAATGTGACTGTGTGATGGCGCTCACTGGGCCTGGGAAGAGAGGATAAAGGGGCAGCATTATCCAGAAGAGCAGCATGAGAGACAGTATGAAGAGAGAAAAGAATATGAACAGAGCAGTAGAGAACACTAGGGAGAGAAAACCCAGAGAAAAAGCATGAAGATGTGTAGGGGTTTGCCTCCCCACATTTCTTACCCTCTGTCTGTGGCCCTGCCCTGCTTGCTATGTCTGTAACTGCTAGAACTGATAAGAACCTACCCAGATTGGGGAGCTTTCACTACAATTGGCATCATGAACAGAATGGTTGCTCCAACAGAAAGCACAAGTCTGAGGTTAACAAATGATGGAGTCCAATAAATTTAGATCATGGGGTAGGTGAAATAAAGCTTGAAAAGATAGTATTAGGTCATTGAGTATGCATTACATGTATGTGTGCAAAAGGGGTTTCTAGGAAGAATACTGGAATTGGATAATGAGTAATATTAGAATCATTATAGAAATAGCTTACTTAAGTATTCTAATGAACACTGAGTTGGCGCTGCCTAATTTAATCTGATCAACTGGACATCTTCCACTGCGACTCTCAATTAACTTGAAAGACTGATTCTTTCTAAACCATATGAAGAATGAAGACATGCCTTTGTAAACAAAAAGTAACATTGAAGAAATTCACACAAAAAGCTGAAAAGCTCTCATAACTGTATTCCACAACTTGTATAGCTAGAAAGGCCTTACCAGTGAGGCCACTTTTAATTTTGAGGAGAAAAAGTGTTAGTGGGCAGAGGTTGGCAAATTAAACTACCTCACAAGGGAAACAATGGTATTTAAACCTACCACTACCAGGTCTGTCCACCCATGCATCAGCAATGCAAGATGAGGTTAACAGAAATTAGAGGATAAGGAACCTAAAGTCCCCAGGCTGCTCAGGTCCCTGAACCTCACCCCAGTTCAGTAAATCAAACAACATGAAACAGGTCAAGAGCAAGTTCAGGTTTCTAACAAGTCCCCTCAAGAGACACACATTTCCTTGTTGGCCTAGACTGTTGCCTGTGGATTGAAAGCCTATGGCTTTTCTTTTCTCTGTCTGGCTGCAGCCGGGCCAAGTGACCCTATGGCACCTGCACCCTCATCTTCCTCTCTGGTCTAGGCATGTGTGTCTCATTCTCCCAATACGCACTCTTATGCTCTCTCTCATCCCATGTTCTTTTCATGCCTGTGTTTTCTCCCTTTGTGAGGGCTTTGCCCCTCACTCCACATGCTTTTCTCCCTTTCTCCCTTTGTGAGTGAGGGTTTTGCCCCTCACTCCACATGCTTTGCTAAGTCACTGTCCACAGTGGTGTCTTCTTCTAATTCAAAGGTGGGCCATGACCCTTCAGTTCAGCCTTGTCACCCATTACAAAAATACTCTGTGTTCATAAATAGGTTTAACATATACAAGAAGTTCTGTAGCTTATATAGCTCATATGGTATCCCTGTCAGAATTCTTGAGTTGCAGATCTAAAAGGGCTACAGTTTTTGGAATGGGCTTCAGCAGTGGAGGTCAGCAAGCAAAGAAAGTAAACAAGATTTGGGGCTGAGAATAGAACCAGGGCCCTGGAGGCTGTGGAACAGCTGCAGTCACCCTTGAATCCCGCTCTTGACAACAGTAACTTCTCGTTTCTGTCTCATAATAATGAACTTATCAGTGGTTACTACACATTGAGCTCTTTCAAAGGAGCTAAGTATTTTACAGCTACTGTCTCATTCTTTCACAATACCCCACAGAAGGAAAGTATTACAGCAATTAAGCTGTTTGATCCCAATACACGAGATAGTCACTGTTCATATTCCCATTTTACAAATAAGGAATATAAGGACAAAGAAATTCAGTACTTTGCTGAAGATAATATGCCTAAGAAATAGCAGGCCTGCTAACTTTATTGATCTCTGGTACCTGTGAGAATGTGAGTGCTGATTTATACCTGTGGTCAGAATGAAATGCCCAGTTGGCAATCGGTTACTGCAAATCGGGAATTTAGGAGAAGTCAGAGGCAACACAGCCTGGTTTGTGATGAGCCAGGTAACTTGGCTTTTTTCTGACTTGTGAAGTAAACAAAATGGCTGCTAAGTGACAGACTCAATCACAACATGAAACATGACTTAGGAGTGAAATCTCTAGCCTGAAAAAGCTGTGTTGGTGTCACAGATAGAAAGGAGATAGTAACATGAAGCTGAATGAAGACTTCAAAAATCTCAAATTGTGACTGAGGGATGGAAAAAGCCATGCGTACATCTGTAGCAGGGAGTGAATCTTCCAAATTTTCCATTCTTTTTTGGAATTTGAATCAGTCTATTAGGCAGCCAAATATGGAGTCAGTGCACATTTACCAAGTAGCCTTTTCTCTCTAGGGCCGTAAAATTCCTAGTTGTGAACCTAGAATAAATACTGTTTTTATTTATGTTTGCAAGACTGGGTTCTCAAAGAACAGTAAAAGTGTTTTGTAAATTCCATACACTATCCAATAATGGGAAAAGTTATTTGAAGAACGACAAAAGCACCCCTCCCAAATTCCATACTAGAGTTTGAAGAGTAATTGGATTTGTCTACTAAAGAATTTAAGTCATTGAGGGGCAACTGCTGCTGCCTGGTCAGTTTCTCACAGCTGGCCCCAGGCTCTGGGACTATTTCACTCTTCCTTACCTTTGTGAGCCCATATCAGTCTGACTAAGTACTATCCACTTCTCCTTAAAGCTTGATCTTTTCTTGCAAGAAAGTAAAGAGAACACCAGGTCATATGTATTTACATATGCTACAAGGCTTATGTAAATATGTACAAACTTTTAACCTTAAAGGCCATTTTGTAAATAGTCCTTTTTACCATTGTTACAAGTCAAAAATCTCTCCCATATTCATCAAAAGTCCAGATCCTTATTCTCCTTGATGTTTTTCACCAGTTTTCCCTATCTGTATAACACAGTAACTTCTCCTGTGATTAATTCCCAAACCCTTTTGATCACTATGTAGGTTTTTAAATGTTTCAGTTTTAAAATAATGTGAATTTTTTCCAGTGTCTCAAAACTTCCAATTAGGTAAGAATCTCTTATTTCCATGCATGAAGGGTTTAAGTTGGTTCTCTTTTTAGATGGTGAGTTAGTAAGGCTCTTTCCCAGTGCCCCAACCTTGGTCCTGACCTGTCCTGTACTGCCTGGTGTGTCTGTGTAACTGCTAGAACCAATAAAGAACCTACACAGATTGGTGATCCTGATAAATGCATTACAGTTGGCATCATGAACAGGGTGGTTTACCCAACAACTGGTAACAAGGATGGGATGCTGACATGACACTTTTGAATGTATTTTTTCTTTTACTTCCATAGGTTTGGTTGCAAAGCTTTTTAGGTCTCACCAACTTTTCCACTGATGGTTTTGTAGAGAAAAAGCTGCTGATTTAGGAAATCAAAAAAGAACATGTTTTGGGTGTTCATTATACAGTTTTAGAAAGCAATGTTAGCTTGAGAACAAACCAAGGAAATGAAACCCAAAAAATGCTAAACATTTTAAAAGGCAATATTTCTTGAGTACATTGTTTCTTAATGACAGTTAATAGTTAATATTGATTTTTTATAAAGGCTTGGAACATCAGGAAGGTAAAGAAAATTGTGTTATTGCCAGTAATCCATTACAAATAATTGACTTGATGACCTTTCAATATAACTGAAGGTCGTTGATTCTTTTTTTTTCTTTGTTCCTAGTTTTCAAATGCTAGAATGATTGGTGATGACCTTTTAGCTTGTCATGTTCTCTATGTCAGAGCCAAGACCAATTCACAGATATTATTTACTTAGCTGGCTTCATCATTAGAGCTACTAAAGAGGCATCAGGATGGAACTGATGCAGGTCCATGACATAAAAGTAAATATTGTACACAAATGAACTTATGTCTTCACAGCATTCATGTAAAAGTCAATAAAAGGACAATATTCTTTCCACTTTACAGATAAGAAAACCAGAAGGGATAAGGGACAAGTAACATATTCAACTAATATTGAGCATCAATAATAGCAGAGGCATGGTGCTGTTCTGGAGCATACATAAAGTCAACACCATCCAATTGTCATAATTTTGTGGACATGGCAGACAATGAAAAATGTAATAATAAAGATAGAATACAGGGAAGAACAGGGAGAGGGTGATTTCTAATGACTGTTATGTTTTCAAAGGGTTTGTGGAAATGGTGACGGACCCAAGGTTTAATGGCTTAATAGGTAGTGGAAATGCAACAAAGATAGTAGGGTAGCAGAGAGGTAATAAGAGCGTGAAAATCTGTTTACACACACACACACACACAACATGAGAATCTGTTATCACATGGGACTGGAGGGTAGAATATGGGAGAAGGCAGAGTTGGTGTTCAAGGATTTGTCGCTGTCCTTGAATACCAACTTTGGTAGCAAAGTAGAGAATAGTTTGGTGAAATAATTTAGGAGGCCATTGCAGTGGCAGGAAAAGAGGTAATAGCAGCTTGAACAGAGCAGATACAGGAGCAGAAAGAAAGACAGTGATAGAAGTAGAAGCTATGTAAGTTGGCAACTGATTGGGCGTAGGTTAGGAAGGAGGAAGATGATTTTAAGATGGTTTTGATGTATTAACATGAAACATAGCATATTTGAATAACCCTTCAATCCTGACATAGAGCTCGATGGAAACAGAGGTGTAAGGAAGTTTCCATTAGGGAGAAGGGGTGGATGTAGAAACCAGGACCGATATTGATGTAGAAATCAACCACAGGGATACGATGATTAAATCCACAAGTAAAAGAAATCACCAAGGTCTAGAGGACAAAGAGAAAACAGATGAAAAGAAAATCTTAAAATGAAAGGAAGGAACATTTGTAGTTTAAGAAAAAAGGGAAGAAAAGGTGATTCGTGTCAGCAAGGAAAGCAGAGGATGTAAAGTGATAGAAAGCAAGGAAGAAGTTTCCAGAAAAAGAGTTGAATACTGTTGAGGGGAGGAGTGATTTATTGCAGTCAGAGGTCATATCCAACTCAGAAATTCTGCACCAATCCACAGAACTGTCAAACAAGAAAAATAATGTGTCACTGTACCAATGGTCAACTGGGCCTCACTAGGCAAAGCAAACTGTAAAGTTCAGTGTCTTTTGTTAAACCTTGTTAGCAGGTGACATTGCTCTCCTGTCAATAAGCTTTTAAAGTAAACTATTGTTAAAGCATCAGTTCTCCCGTGCACAGGTGCTCCGGTTTCCGAGTCAGAAGTTTATTGAAAGCTAACCCAGAACAAATCTCGCTACCAAACTTCTCAGGCCTCGGTTTCCTCTTAAGAAAAATGAGGATGGTTGTACTTACCGACCAGAGTTGAGAAGAGTGCATGAGAAACCGCTAGTAAAACTCTCAGCACTCTGGCACCAAAGGCTTAATTCATCTTGCTGTTACTGTTTTTGCAATCTCCCCGAGGTCAGAAGCCTGACCAACACCATTCCCTAAGGCGTGGGGACCACTCGGCCGCTTTTTGTAGCTCTCAGGAGGAAACACGCTGGCAGGTTCGAAGACCCGTGTGGAGTAAGGCTGGCAGGAGGGCACCAGGGCGGCAGGAATCAGGGGTCGGACCACGGTCCTCGGAGGACCACACATCCCAGGATGCAATGCGCCAGGAGGGCGGGGGAGCATGTCCGCGAAGTGGGATTGCGATGCACGCCGGGACTGGTAGTCTTCAGGTCGCAAATTTGCGGATCAGAGGAGGGCCGGAATGAGAGTCCATTCCCAGTCCCGCCTTTTGTCCACGTCTCAGTTCTTCCGGCCAATGTCCTCTCTTGTCCCCGGAGCCCGCCTCCCTCGGGTCCGGTTCCAGTTGGTTCTGAGGCTCCACGTCCCGGGCTCCACCCGGAAGTAGCGTGGGGGAGGCGGTTTCCTAGACTACGACACCGGAAGCCGGGGGAGGCCCTCGTCTGCCGAGGGTGTAGGGCGGAGGGCGGCGGCAGTAGCAGCTGCGCTAGCGCTGGCGACGTTCGGGAGACAGTTCGGCGACGGCGGCCGCTAGCGCTACTCAGCAGTCCACTCTCAGCACGGCTCGCAGCCCCCTCGCCGTCGGCGTCCAGCAATGTGTCCCACCGGCCGGGCGTAGCCGCTGCGCGTGCGCGGAACCGCGGGGCCATGAGCGGAGCCGGCGGACCGGGCTGTGGGTCCCCGGTGCCCCTGCGAGCGCCATGGAGCCTGCTGGCGGCGACGACCGCGTTCTACCTGGTGGCGGCCACGTCTGTGTGGCTGGCCGGGGCCGCGCCCATGAGTAGGGAGGAGAAGCAAAGGCTTGGGTAAGGGTGCTGGGCAGTCGGGTGGGTTTCCTGGAGGGACTGGCCGCAGGCGGGGCGCCTGTCAATGCGATCTGAGCGTGTTGTGGCCTGTCCAGTAGCGTTGGGACGGCTGTCGGCGTGCGCGGACCCTGGAGGGTGGACGTTGTCCGGTCAGGTTAGGGCTGCCGTCCACGGTGAGCCCTCCGGAACTGGGGGTGTTGTCAGGTCGTCGGCGACATGTGCGGGCTCCGTGGGGCCAGGCACGGGTGGCAGCGCAGCTGCCATGTCAGGTGGCTGCAGTCCGTGTCGCTGCGCGCGAGTCCTGCGTTTGTCTTTAGTCAGTGACATGGTTAGAGGTTTCTAACAAGTGAGCTCCCAGCTGGGAAAACCTCACAGTAGTTACGGATCTCACAGTAGTTAAGGAAATAGTGTTTACACCTGTTACGGGAAAGAGACGTTCATTCGAACTTGAACTTTGCATATATTACCATTTTCTTTCTGTGTTGCTGTACATTTTTATAGTAGAATAATATTTGATAACAGGCAAAAACCCCAATTAAGTATACCTGGTTCTTACTCAAAATGGGTTTGTCAGTCTTTGAAGTTTATAAAAATCATCAGTTGTGTTTAGAGTACCCCACAAACTCAAGAACCAGTAGCAAATGGGCGAAGGGCATGGAGAGTTAATTCACAGAAAAGGAAATGCAGTCATCAATGAAAATGAAAAGCTTCTGAACCTCTTGTGAGAGATGTGGATTAAAAGGAGATACCTGGTTTGTGCATTGTTAGTAGCTACTGAAGGCATGGTTACATTACTGATCATTTCAAGTGAGAAAAAAACTTGGTGAGGGTGTAAATTACTGTTACTTAGTGATAGTGTCTACCAGAATTTAAATCGTATGCACTTTTTGATTCATCAGTCCCATCTCAGGGAATCTATCCTACAATAATATAAGCACTATGAATGTAGAGGTGGATGTACAAGAATTTTGAAAAAATGCAATCTTTCAAATCTTGGAGCATCCACATTTCAGATGATTCAGACATTAAAGAGGAAGTAGATAATTGGAGTACTGTCCAGCATACATACTTAAGACAAAAAATACAAGTTGTAAAATATGTATAGTATCCAGTTTTTTAACAGGAAAATTGTTTAAGTTCAGAAAAACATGGAAAAATGATCTGGGGGTTGGGATGGCAGGTAGGTGAAACCATCAGGTTTTATTTGCTCTCTAAGTTGTTGGAGAGACATGTGTTAGTTTGTAGGTATTTTAGCAATAAAAGTGTCTTGGTGGAAGGAAAAATAACCATTAACATTAAATTCAAGTAAGTACCTTTTGTTTTCTCTCCTTCTGAGTTTAGTGTGCCACTGATGTTTTACTGAGTATCCTATCCTGTAACAGGGACTTTACATATGTTCTCTCATCTCCTCTGTTTCTTAATAAGGTGAATGTTATTCTGTTTCATACATAACAAAACTGCTGCCCATGACAGGCTTGTTCAGTCACAGAGTTAGTAAATGGTGCACTCAATATTCTAACTGAGGTCTGTGTGACCACCTCAGAGCCCATGCTCTTTCCACCATGTTGCATGTCTGTAAGACTTGCAAAGAAAAACTTCAGATCTGTTAAGATAATACTTATTTGACCACTACTGTCCTAACTTCCTCTTATATTAATTTTTTTTTAGCTAGGAAATTCAAACAATACTGGTTTCACTGATTTGAGATTTTAGCTCAAATTTTTAGATCTTTTATGAAGTGAAATAGCTAAGCTTGTTAAATTAGATTGCCTTAACAATGCAATGAGAGTCCAAAGCTATACTCCACAAATAACAGTGATTTGACTACTTTCCCCTCTGGGAATTTTCAGGAAACTGAACTCTTATTTATTAGATTTACCTGTATGATTTTTTTAAGCCCAAATAATGAATTATGATAAAAAGAAGAAAATACTCCACCATGTTTTCCCATCCCAGATAGATAACACTCCATTACTTGCAGTTTATAGTTTCTTATTTATCTGGTTGTTGTATAGTCTTATTTTGTCTTTGTAATTCAGAAGTTTCAGCAGGAGGTTTTGTTAATGTTATCTCTTCATTAAATAAAAGTGTAAACCTAATTTCTGTAGTTTGACAGGGTAAAGAACTTTAAAATAAGTTGATTTGTAGAAATTACTTTAATGAAGAGAGAAACATTTTTAAACTGGATCTTATTTCCAATACATATTTATTTAGTTGTTGACATAAAACCTTGTAGAAATATTTTCTGCTTAATACAGTGAATACGACGTTTTGTACTTAAATGCCACTTTGTTAGGATTTTATAAGGAAGAGTGCAACTGGATATAAGTATCTCCACCTTGAAGTGTGTATTGTGAAATTTGCTGATTGTGTGCTGCATAAATGTAAGGATTGGAAAGTAATGCCCTTATATAGTCATGATTTACTGAATTTTGAAAACTGAACTTGTAAAGTGAGGTTAGCAAGTTCAAGCTAATGTTGGCTGTGGTATACTAACAAGGCACTGACATTACCAGTTACAGATATATCTACTTACTGGGAATAATCTTGTATTAATTCCATCTTAAAAAAGGAAAAAGAAGTATTTGCATATTCTACTTATTGATATAAATGTTTAAAAGGGAAATTGTAACTTTTTAAGCCTAATTTGAGAGATCTTTAATATCTGCAGTAAAGTAAATATTAAGAAAGATGATGTTAGACACATAATTTTCTGAAATAACTTGAACCATAGTCTGTTACACTTATAAATGCATAAAGATTTAATATTTTTGCAAAGTGATTATATCATGTTTTACTGATTACATGTTCTTTATGGCTATTATTCATAAAAACTTGTCAAGACAATTCATTTCACAAGTTTGTGCTTGAATTTGCTGGTGATTAAATCAGTATCTGGAAATTTTTTTTTTCATTTGCTACCTGTATTATACCAACATTTCATCTATCCTGATTACAGTTTTTAAGATGACAATGGTAATATAAGAGGAGGCTAACTTAAAGCATAGCTAACTCTTTTTTTTAATACTTTAAGTCTTCCCCTTAGGTGTACTAGAACTTTGGAAATAATTGTCAATAAAAAATCATTAAGCTATTTTATTAAATACTTATTTTTCACAATTCAGTATTCAACATGGTATGCATTATTAATTTCTTAGGTGGACATAAGGTGGATTTTATATAAATTACTAGGAATAATAAAAGTTTGATCCAGCTTATAAGTGGTGACTCTTGAAAACTTGTTTACCAACACTGGTGTATTTCCTGTTTATTTCCTTTCCTAAGATTTTTCTTTTTTTCATTGGTTTATTTTTATGAAGTTACACTAAACTTTCTAAAAGGTATTAAATAGAACATACTTAATTTTTTTCATTTCTGCTTTTTTTTTTTTAATTAGGAATCAAGTGCTGGAAATGTTTGATCATGCATTTGGTAACTATATGGTAAGTAGAAAAATTATCTTTACATAGTATTTATGTAAACAGTAATATGTGGCATAGTCAAATGAAAATTTTGAAACCTGAATTAATAGCACACTTTTAAAAATAATATTGTAAAGATAGGCTAACAGAGTACTCTTCATGGTTCTTAGGGAGCCAATGTATTGAATAAGTAAGAATAATTTGAATTAGATTATGAAACTTCATATTTAAACAATTTCCTGATTCTATTGACAGTGTTCCTTGAGTGCTTTATATTAGTGGATACTGTGGATGTAAACATGAAGAAAATGTTCACTGACTTTCAGAGAAATTGCTTAATTAAAGAAATTGTAGCCAGGAGGAAAAGTCAAAACAAGCTAACAACCAAACTAAAGTACGCAACTAGGAGGGGAGGGGGAATGGTGGGAGTGATTAGGGAGGGAAGGTGGTGGGTGAACCCTGGGGAATATAAAGATGTGAAAGATATATATATATATATACACACATTATTTAAAAAGTAATAAAATTAATCTGGATGCTATCTACTTGATCACTCAATAAATCTAAAAAGATCTTTAAAAAAATAACGTTTTTTACTGAAAAAAATGTAATACAACTTTATGCACTCTATGAAGAAAACATTGTGCAAAAGAGCTAAATTATCACCTAGTCTGTTCAAATTATGTCTGCATAGTGGGCTTTGATTTAAGATGTTTTGCATTCTAGAAGCTAACCATATTGTTTTAAAATATTTAACTACTTAAAATAGCAGTTTCAGTTTTGCAAAATGAATAGCCCTGGAGATCTGTTGCACATTGCAGTATATTTAACAATACTGAACTTACACTTATAAACATGGTAAATTTTATACTTTGTTTTTTAAACACAATTGAAAATTTTAAAACCTTGAAAAACGAAACATTTTAGACTTCAAAAGAAAGTTTTACATGTAAACATGTATAATTTTGAAAAGTTCAAATTATTCTGAAAATTGCTTCTTATAACTTTGTTTTTACACTTTAAAGTATGTTAGCAGATTTTCTTTTACGATTAAGGTTGATGTAATGCAGTTGTGGAAATTTGGCAAATAACTAGCATTAATTAATTCTGCTTTTAATATTTTTCAGCTAATTCTGTGAATCTATTTGATTGCAAACTAAATATCTTCCTATTTCAGTATTATCTAAGTATTGTTTTATATTTTTGTGTTTCTGAAATTTGTGTTTTATATATTTGATAACCTTTTTTTCATAGTGTGTGGTTTTTAAGAGTGTATGTTGAATTCTTAATACATATTTTCAGAATATAATGGTAATCAGGTTTTGGATATTTTTAACTGTTGAAAATACAGTTTTGAATTCATTTCTCAAGACATCAGCCATTAATATTTCTTCAAAATCATTCATCCTTGGTTAATTTATTTTGAGCAAAGCATAGTTTAGCAAATCTAGGCTAATAGTTATGAGGTGACTAAGTGGAACCACACTACACCTTCAAACCTTAGCTATCTCATAAATATACAATTTATGTATATTTAAGTATACAGCTTCAGTTTGTTACATCCCACTGTGGAAAGGATCCTTTCTTGTTAAAACACAGCAACTTTATTATCTTGTCCCATGTTAGGTAAGCAGCAATACATTCTACAAATGCATTTTCCCTACTATATAATGCATTATATATATATATATATATATATATATATATATATATATATATATATAAAATGCATTTAAAGTTTGTGCAAAGCAGTTTCTTAAGGGCAGCCTTCAGAAGACTTCCTGGTTCAGTTTCTATTCTGGACTCTAACTAGATAACATTCTCTTGTAACAACCTAAAAGATCTGAAGGAGAGGGATTTCAACTTTAAAGACTGAACTAGAATTAATATCCACCAGTTTTCCAGTGAAACCACTCATCTGCATATTTTTAAATGTTGTTTTACAGCATAAGTGTCTTGCATTGTATTTGTGCTATCCTCAGTTTATATGACATTTGTAACCCAAGATTTATTCTAGAATTCACACTTCCTCTTTCAGGTTCTCAAATAAAATGAAACAGTTCTAAAATATAAGATAGTGACCAGGTACCCTGTGTTTGTTACTGAAGTCGGTTGAAAAATTTTCTAGTTTCTGTACTCAGAAACAGTTATTAGCTTCCTGTAGAGTGTATAGGTTTAGGAGTTAGATGGGTTTGAGTTCAAAAGCTATCATAGCTGTTTACTAACCTGAACCCTTAACAAATCACATAATTCCTCTGAGCAGTATCTTTCCATGTATGTTGATATTTTAAAGGGTCATCATTTACCATAAGATTTTTGAGATCAGGGACCATTTTCTTTAAGATTCAAAGAATCAGTCATTCATATGTCCTATGCCACCTAGCATATAAATACTTATTAATGTTATTTTTTGGGTTACAATACAAAAGTTATCTACCTTTGTTACTTCACCTTTTTAAAATGGTTGTCTGCCTCACAATGTGAGGATTAAGCAAGTTAAAGTAACTCAAGTGCTTAGTACTAGTGTCTGGCAAATAGGAAGCAATATTTAAGAGCTTACTTCTATTGTTACTATTGCTACCGCTGTCTTTGTTTATTCTTTTCCTGAGATTGAAATTGCCCTCTAAAATATCAATAGGCTTTAACTTAGAACTCTTTCCTTAAATGGTGTACAGAACTCGCTTAATAGATACACACATCCTCTCCTAGGTTCTTTGAGCATGTTTTGTTCCCTTACTCTTTTTGAGTTCCCCTGTTCTCTTAATGCTGTTTTTCACTAACAACACCCTACCAGCTCTAGGTAGAGTGAGTATTATTTCTCTGCCATTCCTTGGATTTTATATCCAAGGATTTCTTAGTTTTTGGTGTATTAACATTTTAGCAACAGATCTCTACTCCCATTTAGATTGCAGTTTATCTAAAGTGAGTTGCACAGATGGCTTTCTCTTTTCCCCCAAATAACATGAAATTTGATGTTTGTTTTGGCAATTCTTAAGTGACCTTATTTGACGCTAGACTACAGTAACTCAGGGTTCTATTAGAATATTTTGAGTATTTGTGCTGGGTTCTATTTGTAGATTAATTTAGATGAGAAAGCGTTGAAATTTATACTTTGGTTGATACCTGAAGACTTAAAATAAATCTTAAAAGTGTTAGCACAATTTCCCTTCACTAGTGAAATCATACTTGGTAGCTATTTTTCATTTTGATTTCTTTAGAGCACTATTTAAAGAAATAGTAGATTGTTCTTATCTTTCAAGCCAAAGGAACTTGAAAGGTGTAACTTCTTTATAGAGTCCTAGATTGGTGTATGTTTTCTTAGAATTACTTCCCTCTTTCCAATCTTTCTTTTTCTAAACATTTTTATTGTGGTGAAATATGTATAACATGAAATTTACATTTTTAACCATATAGTTTTCTGGCATGAGTACATTCATGTTGTTGTGTAGCTGTCACCATAGTTCATCCCCACAGTTTTTTCATATTCCCCATTTGAAACTCTGTACCTCATGTTTCTATTCTATAGTTTGTTCATTAGAAAGAATTTTATAAACAAAATGTTTAGAAGTAATATTAGTGACTGGTAGCAGGGGACTAAAATTTTATCTTCTTTTGTGTCTCACTGTTCCTTAACCTCTACTTTTTTAACATAGTAAAACTAACAAAATGAACCAAAGAAACTATATAATAGTCTCTTCATGTTTTGTTTTTATCACATGTTGATAGTCTATATAGCATTTCAGCTCTGTAGAATCAGGACTTTATGTATAATTTACCAAAAAAATTCATTTTTAACTTCACAACTCTGGGTTTTGACAATTGTATTATATCAAAATAATTGCTTAAATGCTACCTTTGTTGTGATATAGAGCATTTCCATCAGCCCAAAAAGCTTCCTGATGTTCCTCTTTAGTCAACTCCTTTTTTCTACTTTCTACTAGCAACCATTGTGATCTGCTTTTTGTCACTATAATTTTCTTTTTCTAGGATTCCACATAAATGGTATTTTGATTTAGGTTCCTTCATTTAGTCCGATACTTTTGAGAATTATCCATGTTCATGGGTATATCGTAGTTCCTATTTATCACCCTGTGGAATTCCATTAATTTGATAGAGTGCAGTTTATTTTCTGTTCACCAGTTATTAAGTATTTGGCTTGTTTCTGGTCTTTCACTGCTATTAGTAAGACTGCTTACTACAGTTTTTTATGTGGACATCCATTTTCATGTATTTCACACATAGGAGTCGGATTGCTGGGTTATGTGGGAATTAGTGTGGTTTATAAGAAACTGAGATTTTTCTAAAATGGCTATAACATTTTGCATTCCTGACCTTCTGTCTGAAAAAGTTTCAGTTATTCTTCATCCCCTCTAGTACTTGATATATTCAGTCTTACTGATCTTAGCCATTTTAGTAGGTGTAATGGTATTTCATTGTGCCTTTAATTTGACTTTTCCTGATGACTAATGATACTGAAAATCTTTCCATGTGCTTGGTACAGCTTTTTAATTTTGTGAAACATCTGTTCAATCTCTTGCCCATTTTTAATCTCTTGCAACTCATTTGTCCTGTTAATACTGAATGATTACAGTTACATGATATGTCTGTCAGTCCTTTATCACTTACATGTTTGCAGTAATTTTCTCTCATTCTGTGCTTTTAGTTTTAACAGTTTTAACTTGAAGTTCAAGTGTTTAAATTGTGATAAAGTGTAATTTAGCCTTTTTTCTTTCATAATTCTTTTATATCCTGCATAAAGGATAATTGCTTAGCCCAAGATCACAAAGATTTTCTTGTTTTCGCCTAGGTATTTTGTAATATTAATTGTTCATTTAGGTCAGTGACCTATTTTGAGTTAGATTCATATATAATATGGAGCAAAGATTGATACATTATGTGGATATCTGATTCTGTTCCCTCTCTCATTTTTGAAAAGAATATTATTTCCCCACTGAAATACTTTGTCACCTGTGGGGGGAAAAAAACCAGTTACCTTACTTATATGGATAGGTTTATTTCTAGACTGTATTTTTTTGTGACTGAATTTAGCATCATCATTCCATATGCCAATATCATACCATCTTCATTGTGTGATAGTAAGTCCTGAAATCAGGCTGTGTTGTTGAAATTTGTTGTTTCAGCTTTGTTCATTTTCAGAGTCTTTTTGAATATCTTAGGTTCTTTGTTGAGCTTCTTTCTTGAGCTATTATAGGATTATGTTGAATCTATAATGTACTGAATCTTCCTATCCATGAACATGGATTTATTTAAAGCCTTGCTTAATGTTAGCAGTGCTTCATAGTTTTTCCATGTATAGATTTTATACATCATTTGTTACATTTATTCATAAATATTTCCTATTTTTGATGCTGTTACAAATTGATTTTCAAATTTTGATTTGCAATAGTTCATTGAGGCCATTTGGGACTATAATAGCTTTCTGTTTATTAATCTTATATTCTATAGTCTTGCTAAAATCATTTTTTCTAGTAGTTTTTTGGGAGTAGAATCCTTAGTATTTTCTACATGTTCAGCCATGTCATCTGCAACAAATAGACTTTTACTCTTTCTTTCCAATCTACATGCCATTTATTCTTACTGCAGTCACTACAACTTCTTATTCATGTTGTAAAGAAATGGTGAGATATTTCTAGCTTCTTGACAGTTTTCATCATTACAGAATATTGAAATTTGTCAGGTACTTTTTCTGCATGTTGACATGATCATTTAAAAAATCTATTAATAGCAGGCTTTATTTCATTATAGCATTGCCATTTGCTTATTTCATACAATACTTAAGTTCAATTAATTTTGTTGATCAAAAACCCAATTTAAGATATATTAAAGAATTTAAAGTGTTTCTTTGGAATAAAAATGTAAAGTATGCTAACATTCTACTCCAATTTAAAATTTAAATTTAAATTTAAATGACTTAATTTAAAATCTTTGAGACAGCTGCAATTATGTTACTTGTTTTTCCTCAATGCTGAGAAACACTGCATAAAATTTGCTACCTTAAAGGAAAATAAATGTTCAGTGTGTAGGCAGTGAATCTAAAAGTTTAATAATTTTAATAGTTTAAAAGGGTTTAATGAATATAAATATTGAACAGATTGGAACAGAAGATTTTGCTTGGAATGAAAAGAGGATGATAATATGTAAATAACACTCTCAGTATAGATGACCCTTGAAAAGCAAGAATGTGAGCTGTACAGGTCCACTTATGTATAGGTTTTCTTGTAAACTGATGATACAAACTTTTGGTTTTAAAATAGTGTTTTCTCTTTTTTTGATTTACTTTTATTTAAGATTTTCTTTTCTTTAATTTACTTCCTTGTAAAAATACAATGTATAATATACAGTTGACCTCTGATATTATCAGTAAGATTTCCTGTCAGTAGCAGAATTTTAATAGTTAAGTTTGGCAGAATCAAAAATTACACGTAGATTCTTAGCTGTGCTTGGTGGGGGCAGTCTTTCTCCTTAACTCTCCAGTTATTTAAGGGTCATCTGTAATTAGCAAATACGAGAATGTAATAGTTGGTTAATATTGTTTAGTTTTTATTTTAGGAAGGGATATCTGCTTCAAGGAGGGAGGTGTTTAACAATTAGGATCTGGAATAAGACATCTGAAGGTACATACACACTTTATTGGAAATGAAAGAAATTTGATAGCTTTAATAACTTATAAACAGTGCTTTTGTTTTATTGTTTTAATGGAATGAAGTCTCTTCCCTATGTTCAGTTTTGGAATTGGTTTTACTTGGTCAACCTTGAGGCTTCTGCTTTGACTTGAGTTTGAGAGGAGTTATATATCACCTCAATGTTAGTAAACGTGGATCCTACTACAAGCTGTAAACTACTTTTGTTTTTTGTTTTTTTGTTATTGCCCCTGCTTTCAACTAGGTACATGATCTACTTTATTTTTGTAGGACTCTTTTATCACTTGAGATTTATTTTTGAGTTATCATTACTCAGTGTATTTTGTGGCTTTGAGTCATAGCATTATGAATTACTTATTCCTAGTTATGGCCACACTTTGTAGGGAGTAAGTATTACTGTGTTTCAGATAACCAGGATGTTTGAAGCCTAATACCCGGTCTGGCTATTTATTTGCCACGTATGCATTGCAATGGACTTATGCAAGCCAACTGTTGTTCACTTTGTGGTTAGCTCTGAAAAAGAGACTGGTTTTGTTTTTGTTCTTAATCTTGAAACAAAGGAACAAAGTATTTTTATCCTTGATCAAAACTCCCTCATTTGATTATTCTGGTTTGCATTTGCTACTAATATATTTTTTTAATCCAACCAAGTAATCTTAGGGTATGGTTTTATGTTTTAGACAGAGGTGTTTGTATAAATGTGTAGTGTGTGTTTTGCAAAATCTTAAAAATATTCTGAATCTTTCTAAGCAGGAGTTTAAGTTGTAAGGAGCTCATTACAACCAAATTTGAATGATTGGTTACAAAAATATCTTCCAAAATATGCCTGCAACTTAAAAAATGATTACTTTTTTTAGTTATTTCTAAACGTTGTTTATGTAGTAAGTATGAAACTGTAAAGCAATAAAAATAGTGAGCATCCTGGAAAATCACGGTTCTTTTGGAATTATTACTGAAAAAGTAGAAACAGGATGGGTAAGACACATAATTAGGGATTTATAATAAAAAATCATATATAATATTGAAATTATAAAATAACTGAAATTAAACTGTAGTGACTACATGTGGATTCTACTTACAATAAAAAAAATTTGCTGCCTGGATCCCTTTTCTCAGGAAATGAATCATCATAAAATACTGAACTTTTCAAAATACCTGAAGGATAACAGCTTTCAGTGTTTTTTGTTTTCTTTAGTCTGCTGTAATTTTTTTTATCTTTGCCATTCTGTTGATCATGTGTTTAGTTTACCTTTCTTTTTCTGCTGTGTGTTTATAATTTAGATAATTGAGATTAGTAATAAGCAGAAGAATAGATTAGGATATAACATTGGTGATATATTTGCTGAACTTAAAGAATTAAGAATCATATGAGCACATAAATTTTGAAAAAAAAAGTCCTACTCAAGATATGAAAAATCAGACTAATCTTAGAAACTTTGTGCATTCAATACTATGAATACAAGAATGATATAGAACAGTATATTCAAATTTCTGAAGTCAAGAAAAAATATAAAGTATTTCATAACCACTTAAATGTTCTTCAGGTAATAGACTAATGACAACCAAATCCAAGAATATCAGAGTAATACCAATACTAATGGCAGTGTTTTAAAGTAAAAATGTGTATTGATTCCATTTAAGTAGAATTCTAACACTAGAAACTGGAAATTATAATATTAGAGCAAAATATAAAAGTTGTAAAACTTATAATTTGCCCACACATTAAAGACTTTCTGAAGATTATATTATAAATACACAGAGAAAATTTTTAAATAGCCAAACTAATATATACTGTAATCAGAAATATTAGAGCCTTTGAATTAAAGTGTTACTCATCTGTAAAAACAGCATTGAGAAAAATTTGAACAGAACTTGCCTCATTTGCTTTCATTGTTTTGTATAACTTAATGTTGAACAGACATCTTTTCTATACTTCGTTGACTGTCATACTCCCTTTGAAATTTGAATCAGCTTCAGGTATTTTATCCTTTGCACTCCTGTCAGAAAATATCTTGTGATTTCATTCCATTGGGACTTTTTTTATGGGCCTCATATCCTCTGTGACATCTTGAGCCTATCTGTCACTGTATCTTTCTTCATCCTTGACAGTTTGACCTTCTCTAAGTTTATAGTATCTCAGATGGCTTTGTATCAACATTCCATGGTCAGCTGTTTATTCCATGATCCATTTATGTTCAATTTGAGTTTCTGTACTATCACTTTTCATATTTTTGCTGAACTTTCATCCTTGTTGACTGATTTTTGATTTTTCTTTCTTGTAAAACTATCAAACTATCAGTGGGATTATCATTAGTTGACAAGGAGTCTATGCAACTACACTTGCTATGTATACATACAAAATAAATGCACAGTGATCAGTTACTGACAGACTTTGGGAAAGACGTGATCACTCATCATTTTGAGATGTTTTTGTATAGTGATTTGTGAATAAAGACTTAGCACCAAAGTTTATTTTTAGGTAACTACTTACAGTTAATATATGGTGGTAACTGAAATCTGAACTATGTTGTTGGTTTATTTAACTAGTGAATCTTGTATATAGTGTATTAAAGTGTTGTTCATCTGTAAGAATTAAAACTACTTATATCTTAAGCCTGTTATCTTGACAGTTTACAAATACTGGCCAAGTTGAAATATGTAAACACAGTGATTCTAACTTCTACACTTTTCTCATAATCACTTTTATTAATTTTAGAGAACGGTTTTAAAGTTTCTCACCTGGTAAAGAGAATAAAAAGTTCGTGGGGTCTTCTTTGTTTTTCTCCTTTTCTGTTAAGAACTGCTTCCAGTAAATGGTTCCAGTTCAGTTTGAATGAAGCAGCTACCCAACTTCAAGAACTTATCCCTGACTTAGGCCATGTATGCCTGCCTATACCTTTACCTTACGGGCATTAGCATCACCCCCCCCTAAAAACTGTTTCTATTCCTGATGCCCTAGTTGTTGGCAGAACAGCCTCATTTTCTACATTGCACTGTTCACTTTGGTACTTGAATTTTCTTGTTCTCAAACTCATCAGTTTTTACAAAATTTAATTCAGTATACCTGTGTGTTTGTGGTGGATAGAAGATTCTTTCCTGTACTTCATTGTCATCTAGACTGGGAATACTCTGTTGTGTCACTCTTAAAAATCCTACTCACGATAGTAAATTATAAACTACCTAGTAATGAATATTAATATTGAGACCTATGGGAAGAAACTGAAACCATAAAAGGTACAAATTAACAATAATATACTATATTCCAAGATGGAAAGATTCAGTTGGTAAAGATAAATGAGTTCACCTCTAATTAGACTCTTGAAGTTAATTTTTTTTTTTTTTTTTTGAGGCTAGGTCTCGCTATTTTTGCCCATAGAACTGCAGGCTCTCGTTGACCAGGGTACCACAGACTCAAGCACTCCCCAGCCTCAGCTTCCCAGGTAGCTGGGATTACAGGCACGCGCCACCACGCCTAGCTATTTTTTTGGAACTAGGTCTCGCTGTGGGCCCCAGGCGAGACTCGAACCGCGATCCCTAGCCCTGGCCGCTTCATAGGCTGAAGCTTACAGGCACGAGCCACCGTACCTGACCTTTTGAAGTTAAAATTTTTATGGAAGCTAAATTTAATGCAAATTAAATTTTGATGGAATTTTAAAGTATCCAGAAGAATAAATTTGAAAAGGAAATGAAGAAAATTATGAAGAAAAATAATTGGGGGTGCAAGAATTGCTATATGTAATAGCAAAGCCTGTTGTAACAATAAAATAGCTAAGATAATGGTATTGAAATAGGAAAATGTCTGGTAGAGCAAACAGGATTTTAGAATAAAAGAGACAGTGTAAATTTATGTGTAGACGGTTTTGAATAATGTATTTCAAACTTTTGGGAAAGGTGGATTGTTTTAAAAGTATCTTTAGAAAATTGGCTATTGCGGGGAGGAATCATTTCATCCCTATTGCACATCATAAAAGTAAATTGCACATGGAGTAAATATATAAAAAACAAAATTTTAAGAGTACTATTTTCATAGGCTCAAGATAATCTTAAGGATGCCTGAAATTCAGAAATCATAAAGGAAGAGACTATTTTAACTTCATATTTAAAACATATGTAGCACTATAAGTAAAGTTAAAAACCAAATAAAGCAGGAAAAGAATATTGACTATATATTACAAACGTAGTGTGTAAAGCCAATAATGTATTGGTCAATAAGAAACTAAAAGAAAATCAACAAAAGATATTAGGAGACATTTCACAAAATAAATTGTAATGGTTTATATATAAGAAAAGATGTTTATCCTTATTGATAAACTTGAGATACCATTTTATCCAGGAGATTGGCAAAATATAAACCATTGAGAGTGTAAAGTGGTGTCTTCAGTGCAGTAGTAGCTGTCAAAAATACGATATTCATACTTTTGACCTGTTGGATCTAGTTTTAGGAATTTAACTTGCAGAAATACAAGCATATATACAAAACATATAGTATATAATGCTTGTTTCTGTGTTAGTAAAAAATCGAGATCAATCTATAAATTAACAGAGAGATAAGTAAGTAAATATTTGCATACCCATTCTTTGTAATAGTGTGAGGAGCACCACTGTAATTTGATTGTAGAGCAGTCTGTGTATGACACCATCATTTGTTTGTAAATAAAAATTTTTAGTGATAAATGTGCATGTGTTTGGACATATGTTAATATACCTAGAATGTAAATACCAATCTTAACAGAGTACCTCTGGGGAATGAGATTGGGCAGGAAGCAAGCAGATTTTCAGATTTTTAAAGGAATATTTTAGTTGTTTTTTTTTTTCTCAAAAACATACTATATAACTAAACATTTTTTAAAGGTTCCATAGACTGTAAATATAGTAGACCTTGGGACTAACCTTTATATTCAACTTTCTTAAAAAAAAAAAAAAAAAAACTCTGAAAAGGTTTCATTCTTTAAATGATACATGCTTTCTCTTATTTTTCTTGGTGACTCAGTAAAGTATTTCTTGTAGGAACATGCTTACCCAGCTGATGAACTGATGCCGTTAACCTGTAGAGGTCGTGTTAGAGGTCAGGAGCCAAGTCGAGGTGACGTTGATGATGCTTTGGGGAAGTGAGTATTAATATTGGGAGCATGGCATTCCAAAGTTTGCACGGCTTATACTTCGTAGAGGCAATTTGCTACCTTATTTCTGAGGTTAAGTTAAATTCAAAGACTGTTTTTGCAGTATTGCATTAAGCTCCTTTATTCTTTCTGTTATATTTTCTAAAAATTAATCAGTTTACCTCAAATGAGAAAATGAATGGGTTCTTAAGTTCAAAAAATGTATGCAAAATCTTTAATACATTTTAAGAAACTGATGTTTTAATATTCTTACTTTAAGATGAGCTAATGAGTGTTTTTGTTCATCTAGAAAAATTTGTAGATATGCTGAACATAAATGAGATGTTAAGACTTGGGTGCTATTAGTGTTTTCAAGAGATTTTGTACTATAGATATGTCTAAGTACTAGTCAGTTTATATATTAATGGTGAAATTGTTTAGAATTCTAATGTTTTATATCTTGTTATATTTGTTTTTCAGGTTTTCCCTAACACTGATTGATTCTCTGGACACTCTTGTGGTAGGTCTAATTCTTCTTAAATTTATCTATTTTATGAATTTCATGATATGTTCACTCAAGTGTTAAGAGTGTCATTGTTACACAGTAAGACTGAGTGGGGCCTTTAGAATTTTAGATGTTTTGATCTTTGCCTTTAAAGAAATTGTTCACACTATTGACTGTCAAATAAAATGTTGATTTAGGTGATGGTGATGGTACCTTAATCAGAAAAACTCTTCCCCTGTGATCAAGAAGATTGAAACCTTTGGGAAATTGATTCTAGAAAACACCATTGATATTATTTCAAAATGACATACCAGAGTGACACTAAAATTGTTAAATTAGGTGCATATACTTGTAATACATATATAAACATTATTTTTTCCCTAGCACTAATATTTAGCAGCAAGTGATTACTTTTAGGCTCTCCTTTTCAACTTCATATGATCCAAATTTTAATTAATTTTGGGTGGGAATGTCATGAGATTTCAGAGGGAAAGATTGAATTCCAGATATCATGATTTCTAAAACAGTAGTATTCTAGTTTTTTAATCTTAGTATATATATCATTACTCTTGATACAAAGTAGGCATGTTTCAGGATTTTCCTTAAGACATCACTCCTAACTTTGAGTTAATGTCTCAAGTACCTTTAAAAAAAACAAGGCTGACAAAAATTTCAGAATCAGACTTTTCAGTATCCCCCCCCCCCCCCCCCGGCAATTTTTCTTTCTCCTTTGACCAGAGATAATTAGCAATACCAGCACTTAAGGAAGATTGCTTGGGAAGTTTTAAGTACTCTCCCTTTTCCTAATACATTATGATTTGATTGTTCTGGAATAGGGCTGGGCATTATTTAATTTTCTGTAGCTTCCTTTTGTTCATAAAAAGCAGCCATGTTTGAGATTACCTTTTTATTGAAAAGGCCAGAATTGTTTAGACCTTGGTAGCTGGCTCAAGGTTTTCAAAGTTGTGACTTCATTTCTCAGAGAGTAAAGAAAGGTGTGAAATGTATTTTAGTGATGGAAAATGAGAGAGAATGCCTTACTTTTTGTTGAATGGCCCTAGTGTTGTGTTGAAATAGGGGAAGAGAAAAAAATAGACAGACGTATTCTGGGATATATAAATTCTGCTCTGGAAGAAACGAATGGTATATTTATTTATAACTGTAGCTGGGTTATGCATAGGTTTACCTTGATAAGGGGAATAGGTGGGGAGCTATAGTACTATAGCTCTGTTATCTTGAGTTATCTTTCCATATAGCATGTCCTCTGTCATCTCTGTAAGCCCCTGCTTGATTTTTATGTGCACACACCTCAGATATCCTCAGATATTTGTGTCTATAGAGAAAAGATGGTTTTAGGCTTTATTGCTTTCCTATATTTAGAAATCTGTTTACCTCTAACTGAGCAGCTATTAATTTTTATAAAGGTTATCTCTTTCAGGCCATACCAATTATGCACTTTGGCATTGGTCCTCAAAATAAGATCTTAGGTTCAACAGCATCAAAATC
The DNA here is from genome assembly GCA_004024945.1 of Uropsilus gracilis. NCBI lineage: Eukaryota > Metazoa > Chordata > Mammalia > Eulipotyphla > Talpidae > Uropsilus > Uropsilus gracilis. The sequence goes on from PVHY01002485.1 coordinate 86,029, forward strand.
ACTTAACTTTTAGGGCCTCACCCCAGTCTTTGAGTCTGAAAGTCTTGGAAGAGAGTTCCAGCAATGTTTAAGTTTCTATGAATCTGATGTGTGCTAAAGTTGAGACTCATTACACACTGATGCAGTGCTTCTTAAACTTCACTACATTGTAATTTGGGATTTTACTGATTCTGATCCAGTAATCCTAAGGTGGCAACTGAAAGTCTGTATTTCTGATAAACTGGTTCATAGTAACACTGCTGCAGGTCAGCTGATCCACTCAGGTGTGTGGCACCTGACTCTGTACCTTGTGGCAGGAGAGGTAAGAAGTAATCACATTATATTAATAGGTGTGAACTTTTTAAATTTCACTTTTCCAAATGGGAATAATTTAAATAACTTAAGATGAGAAATGAATTCACCCTTTTTTCAACTAGAAGCTTAAGTGACATTAACTAATGGTGCTGTTAGAATGACTTTTAGTTAATTATGAAAAAGTGAATTCTCTTCCTACATTTACTCTCCTTTGAATAAAATAATGTTTTAAATTTTTGTTAAATTGTTTTGATTTTGAAGATAAGAAAAGATATCTACCTCTTAGTAAAGCAGTTCAGACCTTAAAGAGGCACTTGGGAAGAAAATCTGACTACAAATTATAAGCATTCAAAAAGGAGTAATTCCCAGGAGATAGACCTAGGGAGAATGAGATTAGCAAAATGATACTAAAAAGTATATGTGTGCAGACGCAGGAAGTAGAACTCCCTTTCATTCTGAAAAAGGAGGGTTGTGTGCTTCGGCACTTGTTGCTACAGACTTGATGTAGACTTCGATATTGAGAAAGTATTAGGTTAAACTTGGGTTTCATTTTTAATTAAAAAAACACTACAAAATATCAGACAAAAAGATTCAACAGTGAAGTAAAGAAAAGCTACTTATAATGATCTATCTTGTCTTAGGTAACATAAAATTGTGTGGCCTTATCTAGACTAAACAATCAGAGCAACCTAGGTAATGCAGTGCCACTTTATCAAGCTCATTCCAAGAGTCCAAGCTTCTAGACCCTCATAATGATACTAGTAATGATATCAAGCATTTGTTAAGTCAGTAATTTCCTGAAAGTACTATACATACCTTGTCTCATTTAAGAAAACAACCCTGTGAGAGTAGGTATTTCCTCTTTTTGTAGCTGAAAGAAAAGGCTCTGAGTTGGAAATGACTTGACTGGGATTACACAGTGGATGAAAGAACCTTATTTCAAATCAGGGCTTGATGTTGACCACAAAAACTAGGGACCTGCCATGTGTGGGGTACAGTGGAAGGTGGTCTGTGGTTTAAAATCAGGGCATCATCCCCTGAAGGATGTGCTTTCCTCTGAGAGTAAGCAACTTTTAAAGTGATGTTTGGTGATGATTAGGGTGGCTTTTTTGTTTTGTTTTGACTTAGAACCAGATGAATTCCAGTAGAACTCATCTCATATCTCTATAGGTCAGTGAGTCTAAAAAAGAATAATTTAAACTTTCTTTATAATATAATCTCAGGCACTTAATGTTTTTTTGGTTTTAGGTATCACAATTTTAGAGTATGCTTCAGAGGAATATTTGGTATATTACTTTTTATAGTATATAAGTACATTAACTTGCTGTCAGTAACTCATTGAGATATTTCTCTTAAACTTAGTAGAAAAGAACTTTATTTTCATAATTTTCTTTCCCTAGGTATTAAATAAAACTAAAGAATTTGAAGATGCAGTGAGAAAAGTTTTAAGAGATGTTAATTTAGATAATGATGTAGTTGTATCAGTCTTTGAAACAAACATCAGAGTTCTTGGGTAAGTATGTAAGGCACTAAAGCTATAATTTTAACCACAGAAAAGCTTTGGATAAATATACTGTTTATTTATTGATGGTAGTAAAGCAAGTAATTTCTTATGTTTAAAAACTAAAAGATGGAATATTATGAAACACAGAAACTGTGGAATGACCTGGCATTATATTAGAGATAGCAACGGGCTTTGGAAATAGTTACAGATTCAAAGCAAAGGCATGTAGTTGAAAAAGGATGTGGGATCCATTTGCATACTAGCTATAGCATAGGTTTTTCACTAGCTTGCGTACTTTGTGAACCTCAGCCAGTATCTTTTCAAGCCAGATGAAACTGATCTTACTGGATCACCTCTCAACTAAACAATATGAAATGGTATTGGGACATTTAAAAATGCAGAATGACAGGATTTATTACTTCAAGTTTCATCATTATTAATTTTATATTTAATCATTGCTTTTATATTACTGTCACTCATTTTGTCAGTCTGTTCTGTTCAATTTAAGAAATAGTTATGTAGCTTTATAGATTATTAGTCTACATTTAATATAGAACAGAAAGTATTTTTTAATGTTACAACTGCCAAACATTTCATGATGGTACAATTAAAATTTGTTAATACTAAATTTATAAAATTATTCTAATTGATGTAATTTCTAGGTTGTTCTTTAAGAAAAACTTAATGTGTTTAAAAGGGGCAAATTCACAACAGAAAGGACTTTTGAGGGTTTTTTTTTTGCCAGTGGAACCACAGGCTCTCGTTGCCCGGGGTACCATAGACTCAAGCAATCCCCAGCCTCAGCTTCCCAGGTAGCTGGGATTATAGGTGCGCGCCACCATACCCAGCTATTTTTTTGGAACTAGGTCTCGCTACGGGCCCCAGGCGGGACTCGCACCGTGATCCCTAGCCCTAGCCGCTTCATAAGCTGAAGCTTACAGGCACGAGCCACCGTGCCCGGCTTGAGGGTTTTTTTTTTGCCATGTAATTATATTGGTTTATATTGACACAAAATGAGTAGCAGAATTTTATGGTTTATATTGACATAAAACAAGTAGAATTAAGTAAAGGATTAAGTTCTTTTGTGCTCTTTTCTTTTGTGTGGTAAGTTGTTGATAACAGTATACCCACAGTTTTTTTAAGTAGCAACTTTTAAATTTCTGTAAGATGTGGATGATATTTTATCTTTGATCGTAGGGGTCTTTTGGGTGGACACTCATTGGCAATCATGTTGAAAGAAAAAGGTGAATACATGCAGTGGTACAATGATGAACTTCTCCAAATGGCAAAGCAGTTGGGTTACAAACTTTTACCAGCTTTCAATACAACCAGTGGCCTTCCTTATCCAAGAGTAAGTATTTCTGGACAATATGGCAATCATTTATACTTCCTTTGTTATTTAAACAAAAAAGAAAGAGACAGTATTTGTAATCAAAACCATTGTTCTTCATTTGCTTTAAGGCTAGAAAAAAATTGTTTCTAAGTTCTATAGCAAATTTGTATTGACATTTCAATTAGTTTAAACTTGAATAGTGTGAAAATTCAGATTAGTGTAAGGCCTTCTTTGTGTCACTGCATAATAAATTAGATTATGCTGCACAAGAAAGAAACAGATGCCAGACTAGGATTTGGGTACAAAATTATTTGTCTGAAGATATAGTTGAAGTGATGAGGGTAGATGTTAACTCTCTAGAGAAGATAGAGAGTACTTACAGATTACAGACAGAAAGGGGATGAGGAGGAAATTGAGCTGGTGAACATGAGTGTTCAGAAGTAATGAAAAATGGTATTATCCTATCTTAAAAGAGAACTTCTAAAATAAATGATTAGAAAAAGTGTGTGTGTGTGTGTGTGTGTTTTCCAGTTTAGGACAGACCTTTGAAGGATATAATGTGGCAAGTATAGTGGAAGAAATATTCAGTGTAGTTGAAAAATATAGGAGCATTCATTCTGAAATTTCTCTCTGTTGGTGAAGAGAGTTGGCAATATAGTCAGTAGTCAGAGTTTTGTGTTTTTCTTTTCAAGAACATTTTATATTAAAAACTGAGAAAGAAAAGCCATTGAATATGGAAGTTTTTCCTCCCAGTTTATTTCATTCTTGTTAACACTGTTAATTCTCAGCCTCTTGAAGTCAGACAGTTGTTACCAAGCTTTTTTTTCCTCCGTGCATCTGCTTTGCTAGTTGAAATCAGTATGATTTTATTCTTAAGTTTTTGTAAATGCCTACCAACTTTTTTTCTAGTTCATGCTTCAGAACACTTGAAAAATTAATCTTACTAAAACATAATTCTATTAAATTGCTCTCAAAAGTTGTACAGACTCTCCCTATTAAACTAAGTGTCCTTAACTTTCAGAATTTTTTGGGCCTTGGGAGTAGATATTCTTCCTGATGAGTGTATTCCATTTCTTCCAGTCAAAATACTCATCAGTGTTCCCTGTAACACCTATTTTTTTTTCCATTTCTGTGCCTTTAGGCCTGACATTTCTATAACCTGGAATGACTTATCTACAAATACACATCAAATATGACTTACTTCCTACATCAAAACATCTCCAAATAGAGACACAGCCTTATGTACATCAGTGCTTTTCAAGCTAGAGGTCATGGCCCATTAGATTTACATATTGAATTGTGGGTTGTGATTAATATCTTTTTTATGAAACAAACTAGTGTTAGATCTCTTATTTTCCAGCTTTTGATATTTAAATAACTCTTCTATGAGCATCTTTCCTCAGGATAAAGTACTGGAAGAGGAAATAGTCACTGAATAGGGATTTTTTTTTTAAGACTTTGTCTTCTTATTGCCCAGTTGCTCTGCAGAAAGATGTAAAAAAGAATTCACATGTGTATCATTCTGCTGTTGCCACCACTCTAAGCTGATGGGAAAAAAAAGTAAAATCATGTTTTAATTTTAGTATCTTTGCTTATTATTAGTAGTATGGTTAAATTTGTTGATGGTTTAGTTCTTCCTTAGCATATTAAAATTACAAAGAAAGTTATTTTATAAAATCTAGGCATTTAATTATCTTTACTTTTTTTTTTTTTTTTTTTTGAGACTAGGTCTTGCTGTTTTTGGCTGTGAAACTGTAGGCTCACGTTGCCTGGGGTACCACAGACCCAAGCATTCCCCAGCCTCAACTTCCCAGGTAGCTGGGATTACAGGCGCGAACCACCATGCCCAGCTATATTTCGGGAATAGGTCTCACTGTCTTGCCCCGGGCAGGACTGGAATCGCGAACCCTAGACCCCACTATGACTCCATAAGCTGTCGCTTATAAGCACGCGCCACCATGCCAGGCGCTAATGGTCATTTTTTTTAAGCTCATGTAAATCCTATACTTAGTCTACACTTAATGCCATTTCCTCAGTTAATTAAAAGCACTTTGCCAGCTTTACCTTTAATACCTCTTTGCTGAGATTATATAGATGATTATATTCATAAAGTACAGCATTTATAGGAATTTTGCTATGACTTGTACATATTTTATGAATTTTCCTATGTAACAAATATGCACTGTAGGTAAATTTAGCATAGAGAATTTAAACTTTTACCTTTCAGTGAAAAGGGTCCTTTTTGATTAAAGTATAATGAGTTGTGAAAAGGATACTTTGAAGATTGGGGATAGTGTCAGTAAAGGCTTCTTGGAAGAGATGGCACTTGGGATGGATCTTGAAAGATAAACAAGGAGGTGTGTTCTAGTAAATCACGAAAAGGAAGATGAATGACTGTGACCTTGGAGTTGTATACATTAAGGCCCTAAAGTTTAGAGGCTGATTTACTGTAATGTAAAATTCAGTTGACTCAGTTAAATTCTGTATAATGGGAATTTTTGTCCACTTTACTACATTGAGACTTTCCATAATAAAGGAAATTAGTTCCTAGTGCCTATGAGATGCCATTCTCCCATAACAGAAGTGCTATGAATGACAAATACTGTACCAGAGGAGCGGTTATATGTACAATAAACATTATACCATAAATAAATGTGAACAATAAAAACAGGAAAATATTATTTAATAAATTTCTTTGTGGCTTAGGAACATTGGAACAGGAGGAATCAGGTTCCAAATTTCTTCCAAATTAAAACCTTTGTTATTCTCTAGTCCCTTTTTTGTCTTAAGCCTTTATAATAAAGCAAACCTTCTTTATTTCTAACTTTCACATGAATAAATGACTGCTACAGGCAATGCCCTCTACCCAAGTCATTTGAGACCTACTCAGGAGGACTGGAGTCTCTAAAGTTAAGAGGATATCCATATACAAAAACAGCATGGAATTTTCTTTTCTTGTTTTTTGGAAATGACCAGCCGTGCCCTCTGGGGGCTGAAGTGTATTTTGATTCTGCATTGGGAAATTGTTTAATGTTATCCTCAGCATAGAAGGTTGAAATGGTACAGTGCATTGTACCATCTGTACCAAATGGTACAGACAGATATTTGCATTAGGAAACAGTACTTTTGCATCTTGTAGTAATCATCTTGGAACAGTAAAGACTAATGTACAAAACTAATGATTCTGAGTTTTTACTTTAAGTAGAATGATGCTAAAAATGGAAAATGTTTATTCTCCATCTTGCCTTTGATTTCTTCCTGCTGCTTCCTGGACTCTGTCATTCTTAGTTTGCAACTACCACCTACCTAGTGATATTTCCTCTTCTAAACTTTAGATAGTAGCATTTGTTGTTCCATCTGTTTGTCACTTATTGATGACTTTTCAATATTAGTTATCTTCTCTATTTGCATATAACTCTTATTTGATCTCTGTTTTATGTTCCTTGAGGACAAGAACTCAATTTTTTTGTTTTTTTTTTTAATCATAATATCTACCACATAATAGATAATTATTGATCAGTTGATTGTTGTAATTAATAGAACTAGCAGAAAATATTTTTTTCACTTTTGACTCTTCTGGCAAATATTTCTGGTAATTACTATGTTTTACCTCAGTGTAATTAATATAGTTATTACTAAGCTAGTCTTATTTTAAGTTCATTATTCTTAACATTGGTTTAATTGTGTAGCTAGAGGTATAGGCAGCATAAGGAGAGAAGGGACTAGTGCAGAACTACCTATTCTTCCAGAAGTGCAAATGATAGAGGTAATTTATTAGTTTGAGTGGGGATAGATAGGTGCTTCCATGTTACTAACTTGTGAAACATGGTATAGATATCTCAGCCAATGTTCTAGGAAATGACAGAAATGAATCTCAGCCAATGTTCTAGGAGGTGACAGAAATGAAAGTACTGAGTCTTTTGACTTGCTTCATCTACATTTGACATGCTTCATCTACATTTCACTTTTGCTGTTCTTTATTTCTCTTCTTTCCTTGCTTAGAAATATCTAATCTGTTGATTGGATACTGTAAGGTAATAAGCATTCCCAGCAATTTATTTCTACAGGTAGTTGAAATACAGATTTATTTGTGTTTCTCTTTATGTGAGTTTAAATAATAACTCACTAGTGATATTTTGTATGTGAATTTTTTTTGTTTGTTTATTGTTGTTTTGAATTTTTGGCACACACTTTCTCTTTCATCATTTATTAGTGCTAGAATTTTTTTAGTTTTAATCAGTTTCTGATCAGTTTGATTCTGGTTAATCCAAGTCTATAATGTATTACTTGGCTATCTTTGAGTTATAAAATATTATTACTTTGAAAAGTTTTTATATTATTTGTTAGCCTGTTATATACTATTTTAAAATGTTTAAAACATGTAAACCAGTTTTAATTATCTCTTAAATAAATTGCATAGTTTGAATCAATTTTGTCTATGAAGAACTGTTTAGTAGAGTACTGTTTTTTTTCATAAGTTCACAATTAAAACTCATTTCTTTTAGAGCTTGTTTAGTTTCCTGTTCTTGTAGTACTTTAGACTGTCCAGAAAATAAAATTGTTATAGAAGTTATTTTCTTTATGTAATTATTATAATGATAATAAATTTTTATATCATCAATGAAGAAGCTAAATGAAAACTACCCTGTTAATATTATGTTTAGTAAATATTTCTGTAAATGTTAATTGGAAAGTCATAAAGATCATCAGATTGAATTTCATTGTTACATGAATTATTTTAATGATTTAATAAAAAAAATCTTAATGGAAAATTAGTTTCTTATCCAGAGGTCATTATCCTGATAATCTTCTAATTTTATTTAGATTAATTTGAAGTTTGGTATCAGAAAACCAGAAGCTCGAACAGGAACGGAGACAGATACCTGTACAGCTTGTGCTGGTACTTTGATCCTTGAGTTTGCTGCTTTAAGTCGATTCACAGGAGCAACTATATTTGAGGTTTGCTTTTATAGTCTTTGATCTCTTGGTATTGGGTATAACTAACTTTATATCGTCATTGGTCAAATATTAGGATTATCAATGGTGAGTTATTTTAGTGAACTTTTTGTCTAAATTCTGTCACATAGTTTTTTTATTGTCAGAAACATCATTGTATGGTGATTTTATTAAATGTAAGTTTGTGTTTTCTTCACAAATTATTAATAAATATTTAGGTTTATTCTTAGAGCATTTTTTTAGCTGTACTATGTGAATTTGATGTCCCAAATATCTTATATTAAATACTATGTGTTTCATATGTTAGACTTCTAGATGATCTATTGCACTTTTGGAATCTTCATTGCAAAGGTAGTGTTACTTATTACCAAAAGTCTCAATATCCCTTAAATGATTTATTGTGGACTATGTCTCTTGCTTTTTATTTTGTCTAATTGTTTAGGCATTCCATTGCAATGCAAAACTTAACAGAAGACACCTTTTTCTTAAACTTAGGAATTAGAAGAATTTATTTGTAATTCAGCAAATGGTATAGAGCAAACAGTAATAGGAAACATATACCAATTTCATAAATGTTAGAATTTAAATAAAATAAGTTATGTTTCAGGATCTAATAAAATAGTCTTTGTATGTATGTATGTTTCAAAGTATCTTAAGGACCAATTTATAATGTTTGCTTTAATTCTTACTTTGTACCTTGTTCTTCTTAAAAGTGTGATCACTTTTACAGTTTTCAATTTAATTTGCGCCTCAAACTCTGAAACACAGATGCGTTTTCAGGTTAAAGTGAGGCTCAAGGCGGATAAGGTGCAGGTAGTGAGTAAATGAATGAAACTAGAATTAGAATCCATGCCTTTCTGAATTCAAAACATGTGCTCTTTCCACTGGGCTGTTCATGAGTAAATCTGTTGACTCCAGTTGTGTTGTTGGTCTGTTAAATTGCTCAACGTCACTAGCAATCAGGGAAATGCAAATCAAAACCACAATGAGATACCACCTAACACCAGTAAGAAAGGCCCACATCCAAAAAACGGGCAACAACAAGTGCTGGTGGAGATGTGGCGAGAAAGGAACACTCTGACACTGCTGGTGGGAATGTAAACTGGTCCAACCACTATGGAAAGTGGTGTGGAGGACCCTCAAATTAATGAAAATGGAGCTACCATTTGACCCAGCAATTGCTCTCTTGGGAATCTACCCAAAGGAGATCTCAATGCTTGTACAAAAGGACACCTGTACTCGGATATTTACTGCAGCACTATAATTGCAAGGACATGGAAGCAACCTAAATGTCCTAAATTCTTTATTTCACTGAGCCTGTTTTCTTAACTGTAATTAAGAGTAAGGAAAATAGAAACTTTCGAAATTCATATCATTTAAGGTTGAGACCTGTTTTTAAAATTAGCATACAAGATTGAGTCAAAAATTGAAATTATCTTGGATTCAAAATGACAAATTGGTTTAGTGGGTAGTTTTCCTTTTGTAAAGTACTTCTATAATGCCAAGTAGATTCATGGTCTGAAAATTTAGCTTAGAAACTACATGTCCTTTGCTTTTTATGTTTTGTAAAACCTTTTCATTCAGATTCAAGAATTTGATCAGAAGTCATTTAAGTCATTTGATCAAAAGTTCATTGGTACAGAATAAATGCTAAAACAATGTTGTGAAGTTGTCAGTTTGGTATTATCAAATTAGTACTAGTTAATTTACTTGCTTTTCATGAACAAAGTTGCATTCTGTTTAAAAAGTAAGATCTTTATTACCTGTTTGTATTTCGAAGATAGCATACTAACTTTGAAATTCTCTTCCAGTTTTCTAAATATAATATTTTTGCTTTGCATTTAAATGATGGAAATTATTTAAACAAGTGCATTAAGTGTAGATGGATCTGGATATGATCTTAGAAATGAAATCACTAACCACCAAATAGTATTTTTAGAGTCATTTCTTTTCAATTAGAAATGATTGAAAAAGAGAAAAGATAGTATGAGGAAATTTAATGTATATTTTAAATGATTTAAATGTAAATTTTACTTGATTCTTAAAATATGCTATAAATCTTGGATTTTTGCTTCTTTGTATTTTTTATTCCAAGATGCAGTTCTTAAATATGTCCTTTTTAAAAAAATTACAGGAATACGCAAGAAAAGCTCTTGATTTTCTTTGGGAAAAAAGACAACGGAGTAGTAACTTAGTAGGCGTGACTATAAATATTCATACTGGAGATTGGGTACGAAAAGGTACGTAAATTGTATTTTGTAAATCAAGCCTTCACATCCTTAGAATAGTTGAGAGAAATAATATCTTTTCACATACTGGAATTATCTGTGGGGCAGTATAAGGTAGTTTCTCACAAGATTCTTGGATTTTTAACTAATTGAGCCTTATTTTCTTTGGTGCCAAACAATATTTATTATGGCATAATTTAGTATTCTATTTCAAACATTTGGCATGGCATTAAAGATGCAAGTTGACTTATGATAGGGTTATGTCCTAATAAACTCATTCCATCCTAACTTGAAAATATCCTAGATTGAAGTGTAGTTAATGCAACTAACCTATCAAATATCATAGCTTACCTTGATCTGCCAACTTAGAACACTTGCATTAGTCTGCAGTTGGGTAGAATCATCTAACACAGAGTGTTCAGTTCAGCTGTAAAGTATTCAGTATCTCATATTTATTGAATACTAAATTGAAAGTGAAAAACAGAATGATTTTACAGATTCTATGAATGTGTATAGCTAAATGCTTGGCCTGAATAATGCTGAAGTGTTGGCATAAAATGAATTACTAGATGATGGGTATGCTATAATGGTAGGGTCATCAATTTCCCTCTGATAAATTGTTATGATGATTAAATGAGTTAATCAAAATAAAGTGCTTAGGACAACATCTAGTATATGCTATTATATTTACTATAAAGTCGGTGTTCACTGATGTGATATTTATCACAGATTCACTTCTGGAAATCTGGTTTGAGGGATAATATGAAATGTAGAAAATTATTTATTCTTAAAGATACTTATACAACTTGGAAGCAGTAAGTTAGATAATCAGTAAAAAGAGTGACTAAGAAAATTATTTTACAGTATCCTCCTTTATGGTGGTTTTGCTTTCTGTGTTTCAGTTTATCCATTTATCCAATAGAACACACAATAAGATATTCTGGAAGACCACACTTATGTAACTTTTATTAAATATGTTTATAATTGTTTTATTATTAATTGCACCTTAATTTCTTACTGTGCCTAATTTATAAATCAAATTTCATCATAGGAAAAAACATACATAAAGGGCTTGGTAGTATTTGTGCTTTCAGGCAGTCTGCTGGGGGTCTTAGAAGGTGTCTCTCCTGAGTCAGGGTAGATACTATATACATCATTGTTGCAATATTAACTTAAGATAAATTAGAATCATGGCACAAAGCATATAGCACCGTTAAAGTTAAATGAGGAAATAAAGATACAGAATATAAAGAATATAGATTTATAGAATCATAGAATATAGAATGCAGAATCATAAAGAATATGATTTTATCAGAGTACCCTATAATATAGACATAGGTCAATGGACAAAAACAAAATTATTCATAGTGAAATTGTCTCATTTTTAAATGCTCTCTTTTCCAAAAGGCTTATGGTAATAGATATAAAATTTAAAAACCACTTGCATTTACATAAATGAAAGCAGTACAATTACTATTTTGAATGTATTAATTTAAAGCTATTTTCTTTTTTCAGTATTGTATAAAATTTTTCTAATCATCCCATACTGTTAACAGTAACTGTCAATAGATTTGGACAACTTATATGCCGCAGAGATTTTATTATGTTTGTATGTTTGAGTGACAGTTTGACTGTGTATAATTTTCTGTTTAAGTTCTTTTTCTGCAAGTCTTTGGAAGTTGAATTCTTTGTCTTTTACATCCTGTTTTAAAAAAAATCTGACATTATAGTGATTTTTATACCCTTATATGCTTCTTAGTCCTTATCTCTGGAAGATTAAGACTTTCAAAGGTTAAAAAAAACTTTTGAAGCTGTTACTGTAATTTTAGATGTAAAACTTCATATTTCCTTTCTGTAAACCTTTTCAGTTTCTAATCTTTATTTTTTTTGAGACTAGGTCTCACTGTTTTTGCCTGTGGAACCACAGGCTCTCATTGCCCGGGGTACCACAGACTCAAGCAATTCCCAGCCTCAGTTTCCCAGGTAGCTGGGATTACAGGCACGCCCCAGCTATTTTTTTGAACTAGGTCTCGTTACCCGCTCCAGGCAGGACTTGAACCGCGATCCCTAGCCCCGGCCGCTTCATAGGCTGAAGTTTATAGGCATGAGCCACTGTGCCCGGACCCCTTCTAATCTTTGTTTTTAGTTGCTAAAAATTGTGTTATTTTTATTACATATTTTGTCCTTTTTTGTCACTATTTTTGTTATTCCTATTAGCTAAATCACTTCTTTCTAACCTCCATTATCTAAGTGTATATACATATGTGTACGTTTCCCCTTTTTTGGTGCTATATATGCCATTTGATGTTATTTTCATTGTAATATTTTTCCATATATTCTTGATTGATTAAATTTTTTAATCTCATTTTGTATTTCTGATATCTTCCTTATCTCTTGCATTTATTTTAAATTTTTAAAATTTAAAATTTTAATTTTTTTAATTTAAAAAATTTTAAATTCTTGATTTACTAGCAGTAATATTTCCTCTTCTGATAAACTCTTCAAGCAGTACTTCTTTCTTAATATCATGCTTCTTAAATGCATTTTCCCCATAAATTCTTATTCCCTGGTCAGATTCCAATCCCTTATCAGCCTGGGTGATATTAGAATATATTCTAAGAAGTTTTTTAAAATACTGATGATTGGAACCTTAGAGACTTGGATTATTTGACCTGAGTGTAGGAATTTCTAAGATCATAGTTGTAATTATACATCATAATTCATCAGACTTAGGAGTTAGAAGGGGGATGGTGCGTAAGAGAATGTCTTAAGTTAGTTTTCACTTTTTTTGCTCAAGTTTTTAATGGGGGTTTCAGTATTTCCCTGATTTTACACCCTAGGTATCTGGAGCACAGATCTGAGTCTTAACAGGTATGGAGGAAATATTAGAGAGAAGCAGAAGCCAAGCACCAGCAGATTCTCACTCTTTGACGGTTGTCCTAACTAACTTCTGCGCCAGGCTGAAACCATCTTCTGTTTCCATCAGTCCCACCCCTCTCCAGAGTTCTCAGTTCTCTTGTTGTTTTCTTTCTTTGGTTCTCTGTGATGATCTTGGAGAAAGAAGTAGAAGTTATGCTAGTTTCAGCACTTAAAATTGGCATCTCCAATAAGTAGCAGTCTTGTTTTTATATGTTATACCTCTAAGTGATTAATTTTATTGAGTGGGGGAGGGATCTGACTTTTTTCTTTGTAAAAATGCATAATGGTGCCCTCTAGTGCTCACTCACTAGTGCTCACTATTCCTCATTGAGAAAATGTGCTTCACAGAATTTCTTTAAGTTGTTATAACCTACTTCTAATAAGACCTCCATAGCTAATTTTGTAAAGTAGGATTATTTTTGCATACAAAATTTTATTGACATAGAAACTTTTATTCATATATTAAGATTAACATTTCAGTTAGGTATGTAAATTTTTTACATTGTGTATTTTTTACATTTTACATTTACATTTCAGTAAATATGCAATTTTTCATTTTAGTGTACTAGTACCTTCACTTGTATCTATAAAGAATTTTTGAGACTTGTTTAATAATCACATTTTTATGTATTTTCCATAGATAGTGGAGTTGGAGCAGGGATTGATTCATACTATGAATATTTATTGAAAGCATATGTCTTGCTTGGAGATGACAGTTTTCTGGAAAGATTTAATACAGTAAGTTTATCCAACTTTGTGGTACTATAGTGTCAACTTAATTTGAATGCCAGGGTTTGACGGAAGTTTGGTGGTATCAATAACAATCTGAAAGAAAATATTTTTAAATGTGGTAGTTTTTTTATCAGTATTCCTTTATGACAACATTGGGCAGAGACAGGGTAAAAGTTATCTATGTTCTGATAGTCAGTTTCCAGGGTAGTTTTTGTCAGAAGTTTTCAAGATCTGCCAGTTAATAACAGAATATGTAGATACAGGTTTCATATAATCTTTTATAAAAGGAAGAGAATTTATTAAATTAAATTGCTAATTAACTTTCTCCTTTAGATTTCCTATTCTTGGAAATTTGGCCTGCTCCCCGATTACAAATAATATGCAGAGTTTTAGAGATTTTAAGACACTAGAGTATTTCAGAAGCAATTCTGTAAAAATAAGTCTGGATCAGAACTATAGGCATATTTTTAGAGAAGGGGGTGTAGGATTGAAGCAAATTGAAATGCAGCGAACTGGTTAACTGATAAAATGTATTCTTTTTGAAATAATTTGCATTTCCTCAACTACCCATCAGTTTACTGTGAGACATTAGTATAGTTAATATATATATGGTGGGAGTTGTGTCCTGCCTGGGCTTACATTTTAGATGTACCACTGGTTTTTTGATTCAGTTACATTCTGCATGAGAATTAAAGGACATCGGGGAGTATGCATATTTTAGGAAGATTTTCATCTAAAACAAAATTTAGATATTTGATACTTCATAAAGTCAGGTTTAATTTTTTTTATAGTGCCACTTAATGAAATGCTGTGTTTAAATAGAGCATCTTTGTTCAGTTACTGTTATGAATTGGGCTCTTTCAGCACTATGATGCCATAATGCGCTACATCAGCCAGCCACCTCTTCTACTTGATGTCCATATCCACAAGCCAATGCTGAATGCTCGGACGTGGATGGATGCTTTGCTTGCCTTTTTTCCAGGTTTACAGGTAAAAAGAAAGCTGCTGTATTCTTAATACTAAAAAATCCTATTTCCAAATGGGGATCATACCTCAAAATTGTCTTAATAATAAATATTTTTGCTTATATGGTTACAGATAAAATCAACCTACAGCTTCTTAGGTAATTTTATTGTTATTGTTGATTTGTAGGTCTTAAAGGGGGATATTAGACCTGCTATTGAAACTCATGAAATGTTATATCAGGTGATTAAAAAACACAATTTTCTACCAGAGGTAAGCAAATAATTCTTGGAATTCTAATTTGCACATACTATGACTTGCTAACTTAAAGGTAAAAAAATGCTATTTTTGTCCCATTTGGTTTTTTTCCTAAATAATTTATTAATTTTTCACATTTATAGCATTTTGTGTTTTTCATTTTCTTACTGTGTTAAGGGAAGTCACGTTTAGGGTAAAGCTGACCTTTTATGTTAAAAAAAATTCCAGTTTAGTTTTTCTTAGTCTTTTCTAATCCATGCTATTGCATTATTATCTCATTCTAACTTTTACATAATTCCACCAAATGATTTTCACTTCACGTTTTCTAAGACTTTATGAAATTTACTTTTATTTTATGAAAACAATATATTTACATATACCTTTGCTGATAACACATATTCCCTGGAAGGAGAATTCTCTCTTTCTTCCTGCTGATTGTGAACTCGTCTTCTTGACTTTTATACATTATATTGCTAAGAAATATTCTTGCTCATTTGATTTGGGAGGATTTCAATAGCATACTTTTTCAGCTTTCCAAAAATGTAACATTAAAAATTTCCAAATTCATGTATGACCTTTTTCTATTTCTACTTACTAACTATTCACTCGGAAATATCTTAAGAATTCCACCAATTTGTGTTTCTTAAAATGTTTACTTTGGGAAGTATAGTTTTGTGAGCCATCAGCTGAATAGGATTATACAATATAGAAATTTCATATTACTCAGAATAATCTGGTTTCAGCTACATACAGCTATGTATAGCACACAAGTGAGGGATTTTGTTTCTAATTTTTTTTTGTAAAAATAGCTTTTGTTGAATAAAGTTCAAGTGACTAGTTTTTATTTTTAAATAATTATTCATTTTTAAATAATGCCTCATTCTACAGAGGATTTGGTTTGTTAGAAAAGAACATATGACTAAAATAGAAATGAGTAGAAAAGTAATACAAAGAAGAGAGAATGGGAAAAGGACATAATTTTGACAACTTTGAAGACCTTTGCAGAATCACCTTTGAATTTTGTAGTTTCACAGTTTCCCAGTAGCCAAATGAACATTTAAAGAAAATAATTTAATTGGTGAAAACAGTGGCTTTTGCAAAAATGAATTGTGATTTTAAGCAATGAATATTTTCATTTTATAGATGAAAATTACTATGATCACTATTGTTTATGATCTATTTCATGTACTGTATACCCTAAAATTGCTTGTTCATTTTATTTTTAACGATTTTAATACTTCCTTATTATGTTGCTTTGTTTAGGCATTTACCACAGATTTCAGGGTACATTGGGCTCAACATCCTTTAAGGCCAGAATTTGCAGAAAGTACCTACTTCTTGTATAAAGTAAGCTAATTTACTTCTTTGTTATTTAGCACCCACTTGTTGTTAGGTATATCATTATGTCAGAATAGTCAGTCTTCAAAGTCATTGTATAATGTTGTAATCATTGGTTATGTCACTTTTAAATCATCTAGTCCATAGGGTCATTGAATGCTGTGAAAACTGACATACAGATTTTATACTTTTTCAAAGCATGTATGTAATGAAGAGAATTTCATATTCTAGAGCTGCTCTCTAGGCATATCTCTTGCCTTCCTTTAAGCATCCATTCTAAACATAAGAACTTTAAAGGTTAAGATACCCATGGTTGGGCAGTGTTTCAACTCTGTTTAAAAAGTATTATAAAAGCAGATCCATGACTTATGTTTAGAATTAGGTTCTATGTAGCATGTGCACCAGTGCCTGATACATTGTCTGGCACCTACTGGGTATTCAGTGAATATTTGATAAATGAATGGCTATGGTAAAATGTAAGTTATATTATGTATACATACAGTCTCCTTTTTAACAGGCTACAGGGGATCCTTACTACCTTGAAGTAGGGAAAACACTTATTGAAAATCTGAATAAATATGCTAGAGTGCCTTGTGGGTTTGCTGCCATGAAAGATGTTCGTACTGGAAGTCACGAGGACAGGTAAACCAATTCTTAACCTCCCCTTTTTTTCAGGTAACTCTGATGCAGCACAAATGCAACTACTAATTAGAATCCAGATAAGCATAGTGCTTTCACAAAGAGTATTTGAAATAAAAACTTAGATCATCTGTTAACTTTTTGAACTGTCTTAAATTAGGTTCATTTAAAATTGTTTGAAAAATTTTAATTTTTATCATTGTGCCTGGCTTATATACTAGATGCCCAAAAACTTTCAAAATAGATAATAAATGATTGTTAAGTATCAGAATTTTGATATAGGAAGTATTAGAGATGTTGGATTTTTTTCTTGGTTAGTAATTTTTTTTATATTATGTAAAATGTTTGAGATTATTAAGGTGATGGTCTGGATTACGATTCATATTCATTCAAGAATTCCTGAATATTGTTGTCTCTGTGTTTGTATGTCCTGTTCTGTTGCTAATTTGTTGGACTGGGGAGGCCATTGGCAATTTCTTCTTTATTAGATGTTGGATAGATATAGAGGGCATGAAGTACTTAAGATATAAAAAGCCTACTTTGCTTAATGTGATATTCACTAGCATTTCAATTATTCCACCGTCACTTAACTGCTTATTTTAACTCTCTTGAATATAACAACATAACTCTAACTGAATATAGTAAATTTTATTTGCATATTTGGTTAGCAAAATTTTGTTCTGCAAGTATATATCAGATTTGCCAGAGTTTTATTAGTTTTCAAGGATTAAAAAAATGAAGGTGTTTTTTCCATCATCAGATCACTGAGTACAAAGCAGAGAAGCAGACTTATAATGTTGTATACATGCTATGAAATAGTTTAAAGGGACATGAAACACAAAGGGGAATGTGATTGTCACTGAAAGTTTTCTTGAGGATACCTGTGTCCCGAAAGGTGAGCAAGAATTAGAAGAAATAGTAATAGAACTTTCAGGCAGAGGTGCCATCTACTCATAGAGCTGTTCCCCAGCCCTTCACTGAAGTTTTTAGATAATAATTGACTGTGGGACTTCCTTCCCTAACCACAGCTGGTGAGAAATGAATAGACTTCTGGAAGCAGATAGACAGAAGTGAAAGCATACATAAGATTGCAGCTGGGCGGGGCATGGTGGTACATGCCTGTAAGCGACAGCTTATGTAGTCGCGGTAGGATCTGGGGTTCGCGGTTTGAATTCCACCTGGTGCAACACAGATCTAGTCCCAAAAAATAGCTGGGCGTGGTGGCACACGCCTGTAATCCTAGTTACCTGAGAAGCAGAGGCTGGGGATTGCTTGAGTCTGTGGTACCCTGGGCAACGTAAGACTGCTGTTCCACGGGCAAAAAAATAGCAAGACTTAGACTCAAAAAAAAAAATTCTGTGTCATCTAGAGTATTGCTGAACTACCGGTTTCCAGTAATCTGCAGTTTTGGTAAATATCCCTTTAAAAATTCCATCAAAATAGTTGGGAAGAGTGTTGGGATAGAACCATAACCTGCATCTTGACTTGCCAAGTGAGCACTTTAGTTGGAGGGTCATTACATGTGTCTACTTGTTCCCTGCAGATCTCCTGGTGCTAATGTCTGGTTCACCTGTGCTATGCCTACATATGGTTTTCAAAAGGAAAAACCTCTATCTTCTTCTTCATAATAGGTCATCACTGAAAAGAATTAAAATCACCAAAGAATATGAAAATCTCCCCTTTTCCCTACTCTCTTTCCCACCCTGAGATAACCACTGTTGTGACAATTTGATAAACACTCTCACAGACATTTTTTGTGAATGTTTATAGCTGTGTATGTATTAAAATTTTTTGATACAAATTAAGATTACATGATATGATATCCTTGGATAAAACTTGCCAGTCTTCTCCAACTCATGTTGTGTGATCTTACCACATCTTTGTTTTTCAGTGCTTGCAATCACCTGTTTTATAATCAGTTTTATAACTTGCTAGAAATCAATATACTCTGACCCATAAGTCTTCAATCTCTAGCCAGCATTTCTTTGCTCATGATGATAATTGTTAGTCCTCCATTAAATATTATATTATCATAACTGTATTGCAGGTTGACAGGAATTGTTTTATCTACTCTAAAATGGTTAACATCCCAGTAGTTCAAAGTAATGTTGAAATTACAGATTTTTTTGTTCCAAAGTAAAATGCCATTTATGATGTAGGAAAAATAATGATAGCTCTATTTCTGATCTTGTGTATATGCCAGTTGCTGTGCTAAATAGTTGACATACAGTGTCTCAGTTTTTATACCAATATTAGGTGTACATTATTATGTCCCTTACAGAAGAACGAACCACTTTTCACAATCCCAATGCACTATCCCCATGGTGACAAAGCTGGTGCATATTCTTTATCACTGTGTGCCACTGCTTCTCCAGTTTGTTTTTTAGCAGTTCTGTTAAAACTTGCATTATTTGACTTGTAAATGTTTATTGGCTGCCTACTGTGTGCCAGGAATTATGCTTGGTCAGAGGCTGAAACTATACAACCTTTTCTGCAAGTGATTTATTACCACTTTGGGATGTAGTAAATGTAATCAAATTTCATACCATTGTAATTCCATCTAACAGCTATGTTCTTTACCAGTCATTTTTTATTTTATTAATGCCTCTCTTTAACATGCTTAGTAAGACATAATGTTAAATTATTTGTAAAGTTACATCTTTTATCACTTTTATTCATATCTCTTTGACAGTGTTTATGTTTACAAAGTTGTAACTAGTCCATGTGATTTTGTTACACTTTTTTCACATATAAAACTTCTTGTAAATGATTTCCTTGACTTGTAAAGCCTTGTTGTTTATCACTTACATGGTACATTTTAAGTGCCATAAGAATACTTTCACTTTATCTAGTTCAGTTAATATTGAAGTTCTTTAAGTTCAACTGCATTTCCTTTCTGCTGTTGATTCTATTAGAAGTGAAAAACTCTCCTTCATTTGAAAACCAGTAGTCTTGATGCAGTATTGACAAGATTTTGTACTTGTGTAGTAGACACTCCTTCTGGTCTGTTTCTTTGGAATATGATTTGCAGAGACGGCTACTCTCAACGTGAGGGGTAGCTATATCTAACTTGGTTTAACAGACTTGTTGACCTTGACTTTATGGATTTCAGATCATTGGCATTTGAATATTTTTATATTCTTAGTTTTATTTGTGACTTTTTATTTTAGAATGGATTCTTTCTTCTTGGCTGAAATGTTTAAATATCTTTATCTATTATTTGCGGATAAAGAAGACATTATTTTTGATATAGAAGATTACATCTTTACAACAGAAGCTCATCTGTTACCTCTTTGGCTCTCTACTACAAATCAAAGCATCTCTAAGAAGAACACAGTAGGTTATATTTTTAAATTAAATATCTCGTTCTCTTTTTATATTACATTTGTATCATTTTTCCACATCACAAGTTATCACAAGAGTATGTTGTTAAATGTTTACTTTGAACAAACTATGTAACATGTTAATTATTTTTATTAACATGACGTTCTTTTATATTGTAGACTTCAGAATATACAGAACTGGATGACAGTAATTTTGATTGGACTTGTCCAAATACTCAAATTCTCTTCCCTAATGACCCACTGTATGCACAGAGCATTCGTGAACCCCTGAAAAATGTGGTGGATAAGAGCTGTCCCAGAGGCATCATCAGAGTGTAAGATATATTATTTTATATTTGTTGATATCAAAGTTAATTCTTAGTAAATGACAAGGTGTAAGACATACTACGTCCAAAGAGACCCTCCACTTAAACCAAAAATTTTGAGATATTAGTTATCACTGATTAAAATAATGTTAGGTACCAAAGATTATTCCAGTGTAATGTGTACATTATAGAAAATTTTTGTGTATCTTTTGTTTGAAAAGTGTATAGTAGCTTTTACTTCTGGAGCTTACTTTTATATAATAGTTTCATCAACTACTTCCACATCTTGTAAGTGCAGTCAATTCTTTGTATAGTGAAAATACAGGGTGTTTTGTTTTGCTTGATTGTATTTTTTTTGGATAAGGTGTTTACTATTGGTTGTGAAAAGTAAGTATTGTTTTGCTTAAAATTTGGGAGAAAAAAGTCTGTGCCTTTTGAGCTAGAAATAAGTTATCACATATCCTCAAGCCAAATTATTCTGTGTAGTTATAATGCTATTGACAAATACTATTTTTTAAAAAAATTTACTTATATTGACAAATACTATTGACTAGTATTTGTAATTGCTTTATGTTTGAAATCTATACCACTTATTAATAACCTAAGTTATATCTAGGAAAATGTTTCTGATGTTTCCATTTCTACTAGTTCTAAAATTAACAAATTTGCAGATATCTAACATTTTTATTTGGCAAATGTTTTTCACCAGTTCTAATTTGTAGTTTTTAAACCTTGCCTATAATTACTTTTAACAGAGAGGAAAGTTTGAGGAATGGAGCTAAACCCCCTCTGAGAGCCAGAGATTTCATGGCCACTAACCCTGAACATTTAGAAATCCTGAAGAAGATGGGGGTGAGTTTGATTCACCTCAAAGATGGGAGAGTCCAGTTGGTTCAACATGCAATTCAAGTAAGACATTGCTACACTAATTAGATACCATCACTGCCTTTGTAGTCTCATTAGTTTTAATAAGATAGTATCCTTTAAAAAACTTTTAGTAAGTGGTTTAAAGTAAGTGGTTTAAAGTTAGAGAATCAGAATTTCAGGAATTAGAAGTACCTTGGAAAACCTGATTCAACTCCTTCATAGTGTAGGCACACTTTGAAGTTATTTCAGGTTTGGTGCCAAATCACTACAAATAAAATAAATATAATAAAGTAAGTCACATGAATTTTTTTTGTTTTCTAGTGCATATAAAAGTTATACTGTAACTGTGCCTTAGTATTCTGTCTAAAAACAAAATGTGCATACCTTGCTTAAAAAATACTTTGTTGCTAAAAAATGCTAACCCTCATCTGAGAGTAGAGGTCTTGCCTCAATGCTGATAGCCACTGACTACTTATGTAGTGGTTGCTGAAGTTTGGGTGACCATGGCAATTTCTAAAAATAAGGCAAAGATAAAACTTGCTGCAGGCACTTCCTTTCATAAAAGATCTCTCTGTGACCTGCAGTCATGCAGTGTTATTTGATAACATTTTATACACAGCAAAATTCTTTCAAAATTGGAATCAGTACTCTCAATTCCTGTTGCTGTTATATGAACACATTTATGTAGTATCCTAAGTCCATTGTTACTATTTGAACAATGTCACAGTGTCTTTACCCAGAGTAGATTCCTATATCAAGAAATTCTTTCTTAGCTCATCATAAGAAGCTACTTCTCATCCACTGACTTTTATCATGAGGTTGCTGCAATTCAATCACAACTTTATCCTCCACTGCTAGCTCTAGCTCTCTTGCTATTTCTATCATATCTGCAGTACTTCCTTTACTGAAGTCTTGAACCTCTCAAAGTTGTCCTTGAGAGTTATAACTAACATCTTCCAAATTTCTACTAATACTAGTATTTTGACCTCCTCTCATGAATCGATAATGTTCTTAAAGGCTTCTAGAATGGTGAATCATTTCAGTTTATTTAGCCTGAATCCATCAGAATCAGTATGTAAGGCAACTATAGGATTAAAAAACATTCTTAAGTAGTAAGACTTGGAAGTTTTAATGACTCAACCCATTGTCTGCAGAATGAATGTTCTCTTAACAGATGTTCTCTTAAGCAGCATTCATCTGTTGTATATTTCCATTGGTGCTCTTGGGTGATCAGGTATATTTTTGGTGAGAATTCATATTTTGAAAGAGATCTTTTTTCTGAACTGAAGTTCTCAACAATAGACTTTAAATATTCAGTGAACAAGATTGTAAACAGCTGTGCTGTCATTCGGGCTTTGCTGTTCCATTTATGGAGCATAGCAGGGTAAATTTAGCATATTTCTTAAGAACTCTGGGAATGGTAATTGAGCATTGGCTTTTATTGAAAGTCAGCAGCATTAACCCCTAACAAAATTGTGAGCTTGCTCTTTGAAGCTAGGCATTGGCTTCATGCTATGAAAATCCTAGTTAGCATCTTTAAATAGAAGATTGTTGTATCTACACGGAAGAACTGTTGTTTAGTGTATCCACCTTCATCAATTATCATAGCTAGAGCTTCAGAATAACTTACTACAGCTTTTATATCAGCACTTGCTGTTTCACCTTGCAGTTTTGTGTTAGGGAGATGGCGTTTTTCCTTAAACTCATAAGTTAGCTTTTGTTAGCTTCTAACCATTCTTCTGCTTCCTTACCTGTCAACCTTAATAGAATTAAGGGCAATCAGGGTTATGCTCTGGATTAAATTTGGGCTTAAGGGAACATGATGACTGGTTTTTATATTCTGTCTAGATCACTGAAATGTCTGTTTCAGCAATCAGGAAGTTTCACTTTTACTCCTGTGTTCACTAGAATTTTTTGTGTGTCACTTAAAGTATCCGTCAGGAATTTTTCCTTTGCATTCATAAGTTGGCTGATTGTTTGGCACAAGAGACCTTTTAGCCTGTGATGATCCTTGATATGCCTTCCCCACCAAACTTTATCATGTCTGTCTTTTGATTTAAATTGACAGACATGTGACTCTTACTTTATCTTGAACACTTAGAAATCATTTTTAGGCTTAATAAATTGACCTAATCATAATATTACTGTTTCTCAATAATAAGGGAGGCTCTAGAGGTAAGAAGGAGATTTGGGAGAATGGCTGCTAGTCAGAACACACACAACTCTCATGGATAAAGTTTGCCATCTTAAGTGGGTACAATTTGTGCAGATAGTAACATCAAAGATCACTGATTGGAAATCACTATAGCAGATATAATAATAATGAAAAAGTTTGGAAATATTGTGGGAATTAGTAAAATAACACAGAGCTGTAAGTGAGTACTTAAACATACTAGACCAAGATTGCCATAATCCTTCAATTTGTAAAAAAAAAAAAATGGAATTTTCTGAAGTGCAATAAAGTGAAGTAACGCTTATATAAATCAAATCACAGATAGGTTGGGTAATTTACTTAAGTTCAGTCAATTGTAGGGCTCATATCTAAATTTTTTTGTTTTTTAGTCATTTTTCTTTCTACTATTATTAGAACATAATCTTATTTTAGTTTCAATATAAAATAACTCTAAGTATTACCATAAAAATTAAAAATTGCTGTGCAAAAAAGTGTTCTATAGAATACCACTAACAACTAGAACTTTCTCATATTAAAAAAAAAGGAATTCTTTAAGTCAGTTATGCAGATGCAGACTTAGCAAGTGAAACTGCTCCATAGAGGAGATAGAAAAGTCCCCTTCCTTGAGAGCAAAGAATAATCTGAGTTAAGATAAATGAGATAAAATTGAGCAGATTTCCAAGAAAAAAAGTTTGTCCTTAAAAAAATTTATCAGGCAACTAAAAATTACACTGTTATGAATGAACTCTAGGGTATTATGCTTAGTGAAATGTCAGATAAAGACCAATACCATGTGATTTCATTTATTTGTGGTACAGAAAGAACAAAACAAATGAACTAAATTAAACAAAAACTTTTAGACTCTAAGACCAAATTACTAGTTACCAGAGGGGAAGGGAAGTGAGAAAACTGACAAAAAGGTATCAGTTATATGGTAGAAGAATAGAATTGAACTTTTGGTAGTGAACTTAATGTAGTAGATGCAAATTATGATTTATAATTATGCACACTTGTAACAGATAATGTTATATGTAATGAAGTGTTACTTCAATAATCAATTTTTAGAAAGATACAGTGATTAATATCCAAAAAATAAAAATTTGCATTTATTTGTCTATGTTTAGGAAACAAATGACTTTTGAAAATTTTTATTGATATTTTAAATTTTTTGATATGAGACTTTTAAATCATTCACCTCATTGGTACATTAATTCTCAGAGAACTAGATGGTATGTTGAATAATTTTAACCTAGAAATATATTCAGATATCCCTTAGTCTCACTTCACCTTTCTCACAATCTCACCTTCCTCACAGATTTCTATCTTGTTTATGTTCTTGCCACATCCTTTCTTCCTTAAAGATATTCTGCTTGTTTTCTTGCTTTTCACCTGCTCTCACTTCCTATTAGTGGGAACGACATCTAATGACATTGCTTTGCTTGTACCAGGACTGATATAATTGCCACCCAGTGCCTCTTTATTCTTTTTTTTTGAGACTAGGTCTCACTATTTTTGCCAGTGGAAACATAGGCTCTCGTTGCCCGGGGTACCACAGACTCAAGCAGTCCCCAGCCTCAGCTTCCCAGGTAGCTGGGATTACAGACACGTGCCACCATGCCCAGCTATTTTTTTTTGGGGGGGGGGGACTAGGTCTCACTACGGGCCCCAGGTGGGACTCAAACCGTGATCCTTAGCCCCGGCCGCTTCATAGGCTGAAGCTTGCAGGCACGAGCCACTGTGCCCGGCTGCCTGCCTCTTTTTTTTAATGTGAGTGAACTTTACGTGTTAACTGACCCTTTTAAAATACCCCTTCCTTGGGCATTTCAGCATTATAATTTTCTTCTTTGTTCCTCATTTTCTCCATTTTTGGGTAGCTTTCCTACATAACCGCTAATGTAGGCACTGCTAAAGAATTTGGATCATACTCTTATTCTTGCTGTATTCTCCTTCAACAGTTTCATTTGACAAGCATGCATGTTTGTGATTTCTTAGCTACATGCTTATAACCCTGACTCCTATTTTCACTGTCAAATCCAACTTTAATCTACCTATTACAGATTTTTGCACCTCAGTGTCAGTGTGTTTAAACTTAGTTCTCTCCTCCTGCCCCCCGTCTGAATTTATTTCTCCTGCTTTTTGTTCTCCATCGCATAAATCCATTGATACACTCTCTAAGTCATCCAAACTAGATTTCTCAGAAGTTTGAACTAGCCTCTCTCCCATCTCCTCTTTTTGTTTGTCTTTTAACTCTTATAAGTTCTGTTGACTTTTTCTGTAAAGTATTAGGAATTCATCTTTCTGCTGTTCATAAGCATAATTTCAATGAGCATGGGTCAGGTTGGGAGTTTATTAAGTGGGGATGTAGTGGGGAAAACAGTGAACATTTGAGGATTGATAAAAGCCATTTCTCAATTTATGTCAAAAAAATGGTTCTAGAAAAGTAAAAGAAACTGATAAAGCATTAATAAAAATTACAGATGTTATTTTCAGAACAGTAAATATAATTTCTAGAACTAACATTTTGAGGACAGATAAGGTTTACAGTTACTTGTTAGGGATATGAACTTGAAAGGAGAATTTTTTTTTTGGTGGGAGAGGGAAGTTTATTTTAAAGATTATTTAACATAGCAAGATTTCTTGTGTATATTTTTGCACATTGTAGTCTATAAAAATATTTAATTTTTGAAGTTTTGACTCAAAATTTATTTTCTTTATTGAGGTAATGCTGGGTACAGTAAACTGTATATGATTTTGGGGAAAATGTTCATATCTCCTTAGTTTTATGTCATCATACCATCTCTACCATCACAGCCCTTTACCTGAAGCCTTTAAGCCCTTTCCTTCTTTGTTTTCACCCCTATCCTCCCTCACCCTGTGGTAGCATTAATTCTGTGGTTACATTCCTAGGGTTTTTTTATGTAGTTCTTCAGCTCCCCCCCACCCCCCAATATACCACATTGAGTAAAATCATTTCCTGTTTGTCTTTCTCCTTCTGACTTATTTCACTTAGTATAATCCCCTGTAGGAGATTTCACTTATTATAATCCCCTGTAGGGGGGAATTTTAGAATAAAAGACTAGTGCAATAGTATATAAGAAATTAAGAGAGTTGAAATTTTCCAAGGAACAAGGGTAAAGTTAATCTGCTTCTTTCCTAGGCTGCTAGTTCAATTGATGCTGAAGATGGCTTGAGGTTCATGCAAGAGATGATTGAATTGTCAAGTCAGCAACAAAAAGAACAGCAGCTGCCACCTCGAGCTGTACAAATTGTTTCCCACCCATTTTTTGGCAGGGTAGTATTGACTGCTGGACCAGCTCAATTTGGGCTAGATCTGTCAAAACACAAAGAGGTCTGTATACTTGAAATTTTTTTGTTGAAATTGGATTTAAAACATTACTTAAGTATTGTCTCTTTCCTAATTGAGTAGTATCTTTGAGAAAATTATGTAACATAATTTTGATATATAAAATAGGAAATATCTATATTATTTTGCTCAATCCTATAAAGATTAATAATGATACAAATATACTTTCCAAGATACAAAGCACAGTAAATTTTTTTCATGTAAGCTCCCCCCACCCCTGCAAAGCAAGATTGAGTGCTATGATATGCAAAATGTTCAAAACAAAATGTATGCAAAACATATATTGGATATGGATATCAATAGAAAAGAAATGAAGTCTTCATAAAATTCTAGGTACTGAATTTTGTTAACTAGATAATGATTGAAAAGATAAAAGAATATTGAAGCTACTTTTTTTACTGACAGACAAGGGGATTTGTTGCAAGCAGTAAACCATACAATGGTTGTTCAGAGCTTACTAACCCTGAGGCGATCATGGGGAAAATTGCTTTGATACAAAGAGGACAGTGCATGTTCGCAGAAAAGGCACGCAACATCCAGAATGCTGGCGCCATTGGTGGCATTGTTATTGGTAGGTAATCCTCTGTATTGCCATGTTGACTAGGAGATAATCTTTAGGAGTTCCCTTTTGTTTTCAAAATTTTATCAAAAAGCTTGCCATACTGTTTTAATCTCACTAGATAGCATCATTGATAGCTAATCCAGTGATTGTCTTTATCATTTCTATCTCATGTCTGGGTACATACTGTATATTAAAAGTTATGTGCAATAAAAATATATGTGTGGTTAGATATGAAAGGTGGGGTAGAGGTGAATGGTGAAAACAACCATTACCCTGGACAAGAAATCCAAACAAGAGATCCAAAAATTATACCCTCCCTTTTTCTAGGCAAGCCATTGAAAATATTCTTGCTTCACAGAGAAGAGACTTCGGAGTCAGACATATGGACGTGCAGTTTCTAACTCTGCCCCAAAATCACTGTTACCTTGGCCCCGGTTTAGTTTATGTGTTTATTCAGTACAATAGTTTTTTGAGCTCCAGTGAAAACAGCAGTATCTTTTAGGTGGTTCTATATATAAAATTTCTTAGCCCACTGACTTAGGTAATTAGCATGCACACTTTCTCTTTCCCCCTCTCTCCCCCAACCCTGGAATTCTTTGCTACATCTCTTTGCACTTCATTTTCTAACTTTTCCAAACAGTCCTTCTAGCCCCGTCAGTTCCCAAATGGTCTTTCTAAAGTTGCAGCCTTAGCCATGAGTCTTTGTTATTTAGCTGGCCCATTCTCCATTGCTACCCTATACAGTCTGTGTGCTAATTCCTAGTCCCCTAGGAAGAGTGAGGGTCAGGTCAGGTAGCATCCTTTGCCTAATCAGTTATTGCTGAGGGGTTGTGTTTATATATATATACACATACATATGTATGTATATATATATATACATATATATGTATGTATATATATATATATGTATGTATATATATATAGAGAGAGAGAGAATGAGATCAATTATTGCTAAGAGGATGGGTCTTACATTCTTTATTCTCAGATCAAGCTCTTTCAGAAAGAATAGGCAGGTTCTGCAAGGAGACTGACCTATGAGAATAGGAGTTGACATGATCAGCATCTCCTAAAAAATGATATTTATCATTCTATTACTATTATTTAACCAGTGTAAAATAACATTTTTCATTCAACTTATAGAGGATAGCTTACTATATAACCATAATACTTTTTTTGATTGGTGTGTAGAAAAGGACTGTCAATATGTAGTTTGTTAAAGCAATAACAAAATTTTCAACAATGCCAAAATGTTATTTGTAGTTCTATCACTGTAATTCGGGTCTGAACTTTCTCATTTCTAAAGGTTTCTTTATAGGCATTTGAAATTTTTACAGTCACTATAGAATTTTGTGTGCCTTTTTAAAAATTCATTTTCTCCATATTCCTTCAAGTAATTTGTTAAAAATCTTTTTATAATAACCTAGAGTTGTTCACAATTGCAGTAGCACTCCAGTAAAGTTTTTTTAAGCATAGATCAATTTATTATATTCTATGTTTGGGGTATATAGTTCTAGGGGTGGAATTAGTAGATTCAAAAAATATTTTTGTTTTTATTGTTCTTAATGAATATATATACTGTCAATATGTGAAAACAGATTTGTGGATAGATCTTTTTTTAATTGGATGAATGTTTTATATATATACTTTTTTTTTTGCTAGATGACAATGAGGGGAGCAGCAGTGATACTGCCCCTTTGTTCCAGATGGCAGGTGATGGAAAGGATACAGATGATATCAGAATTCCCATGCTATTCTTATTCAGTAAAGAGGGAAGCATCATATTAGATGCCATCCGAGAATATGAAGAAGTAGAAGTGCTCCTTTCTGATAAAGCAAAAGATCGAGGTAAGGGTAAAAAACATTTGTTGTTTACAGATTGGCATTAGTTTTACTAGTTACAGAAATTAGTTACAAAGATGATTTCTGGTTCACTGATAAAATTTTAGAAGATAGTTCCAAAATAAATTTTTTTCTTGAAAACAAATGTTGTGAAATACTTTGCTTTGTTTGCTGAGTTAGAGTATTTTTTAAAATGTGCTTTCATATTTATAATTTCTGCTGATTCTACCCAATTGTAAAAAATACAAGAGATTACATCAAGAGTCATTTAGCCTCCACAGATGTTCAGTGTTCAGTTTCATAGATCCTGTATCTTAACGTTTCTCTCATAATGGATAAAATAGTTTTCTGTGCAATATAATAATGGGCTTTCATCAAACCACCTATGATCCAGTGAACAGTGTCTAATGCATTAGAAATATAGTCCCTTCTCTGCACTGAGATTTAAGTTTGTCACATACATAAGTATTTATGTCACAAGAATTACAAATGAGTGATGTCTGAAGAATAAGATAGCACATCTTCATTTATGGGAGTATTAATATAGTTCTCTCTAAATCAGTACTTTTATTAGTCATTTGAAAGATCTTTAAACCCAAATTACTGTGTAAATATAAGGTTTTACTAGTGTTCTTTTGTACTTTCACACCCAGGGAGAGGGGAGAAAGGAGGGAAAATGAACCTTCACATGTTGCTCCTATTCAGGATAGCAGTCTCTACAAGAGACACCTGTAGAGACAGCTATATTCTTCCTGTCCCTCCTAACGGTAAAGGTGTATACTTTGTGCAGCATTGTTGAGTTCCCTGGGATGTTTGACAGGTACAGGAAACCGATTCAAGTCAATGTAACTTCCAAGTGGAACAGTGAGAAACAAAAGTAGCAAAGATCTAATGCTAGCCCAATCTGTGTTTGTCTTTTCTTGTATTGCTTTTTTCTTCCTTGAGGTCTTTCATAGGTCAGCTAATCTTCTGAAGTCCTCCTATATACCTGATTTTTTTTTTTCCTGAGTCCTTTTTCTTAACTTGGGTCTTCTTTCCTACATGTGTGCATATGGACACATCAAATATAGGCAAATTATTATTCCATATGACTCTTTAATGCCTTTGCTTTTTCCCCTATTTTGTGCTACCATTGGAATTTCAGCAGCAATATTAAAAGGTAAAATGATTCCAAGTTACATTATTAATAGTAGTAAGTATCTTGCATTAATAAATTTTAAATTATATATGTGTCTACATGTATATATAGGCATATGTACATGTGCATGCATATATATGTAAACTTTGTATCAGTGGATACTATAATAAACTCTGATTTAAACATTAATATAATTAGATTATTTTCATGTCTAGTCAACTGTCCCAAACTATTCTTTATTGATCCTGTATAACAAATCCTATGAATAAAATATCCCATGTAACAGATGAATTTGGTAGTTCATATTCATGTCAGTCGCTCTAACAAAGATTGTTTTAGCATGTGTTACTTTTAATCACTTTATTTTGGAATACTTTGTAAAATATATAAAATATTGACTTGTATTAGAATGCCTGGGGTTAGGACTCTGAGATTATGATAAGACATTGCTTTCCATACCAGCGAAAGTATATGAGTAAACATAAATTCTGCAGAATAAATGCAGTGCTTTTTTAGTAGTCCTTTGTAGTAAAAAGGCTATGTTTAAATTGAAAGGTTTTCATAGCTGATGAATTTATTGAACAGTGATTCTGTTACATGGTGATATTTGACAAAAATCTTGATTCTGCCCCCTCTTTTTGTATAGCTCTTTGATGAACTATACAACTATATTAAATAAATCACCAAATTGCCGTGTAATTGTTGATGTTTATCCAAATGACAGAAGTTAATGATAGTTTTATTATATCAATTTATTCACTTGGAAAATTATCCCAAGAAGTTAATATCTTTAGCAGTTACCATTAATATAGCTTATGCCATTACTACATGGCAGTAATGTTTCTCTTCTGTAGAAATGAATTGATGTGCTTGTTAAAAGTGCAGTTTACTACTCCAGAATATTGAGTCAGACTCTAAAGGCAGGGAATTAGAATCTGAAATATAAACAGGCTTCCGGGTAACTGTACTAAACTGCACTTTGAGAAACTCTGAACATGGCCAGCCACACATCCCCCTTTTGTCTCTCAGTTGTATGTGGGATCATCTTGTATCAACAAGGATCCCAGGTAGAATTATAGAAGTATAACAAATAATGGCATCCTTAAAGCCTGAAGAATAAATTGTCCTTCAGGTTAGCCTTTCTAAATATCCCATCCCACAAATCCTTTTTCCCTTATAAAGTCATAGTTTTGATTGAATGATTCTGCTAACATCAGAAAATAGAAGCAGAAAATAGAAGCCCTACAATAAATCACCAGTTCTATTCCCACCTTATTCTATTAAGTCCCAGCCATTACTATACCTACTAATAATAGGTATAGTCTTTACTGCTAGAAAAGATGTTCAGTTATTTTACTATATACACTTTTCTTCAGAAGCGTAAGCCAGTAATAATTTATCAAGTGAGGGTAATTCACATTTCTAAAAGTTAAGTTCTTTATATCTATATTGATTAAAAATTTTAATGTCATGTCTCTTTCTCATCTTCCTAAAATTTCAACTGTAATTTGATAATAATCCACAAACACACACAAACAGAAAGCACTGTGTTTTTATGTTTCGATCCATATTGACAGAGTTTACAATTAAGAGCCAGTTTCTTTTTCCAAATAGTATTTCTCAGGGAAGAAAAAAGCACTTTAAGGTTTCAATGTATTATCATATCATGCTTGCTATTTTCAGGGTAGGCATATCAGGCACTAATGGCTGTTGTGTTAAGGCCATTCCTGTAATTGTGTATCTGGTAAAGATCAAGGTCTGGCAGTATTAATTTCCTGAGACTATCCCTTCACTGAACTTGATAGCAGTGAATCTGTCTTGAAGTTGAATCTTACAACTTAGATTGCCATAGGAAAGGATTTTTAATTCTGATGGGAAAAAAGTCTAGTATATAAGCAGATGGCTTCTTAGCTTGGCAGGGAGCATCTATAATGTTCCTTTTACTAGAATGGATATTTAACCTACCCTCTCTTCTCCAGTGATAGTGTTTCTCCTTCATTTTTGAAATTGTGCATTTCTTCTCTTTCCAGAAATGCCTTACCAATGACCTTCCCATGACCCTTTTCCTGTGAGAATTTTCACATTTCCTAAATAAGCAGTTTAAATGCTACCATTTTGTGAAATTCTGTCTTCTAGGTAAAATTGAAGAACTTTTTAATGTAGTTCGGTGACATTTACATTCCATAGTACGTACTTATGTCTTTCTCATCTCTATGTTCTTTACTTTCAGTAAATGCTGGATGTGAGTGAATGATTGTAGAACATCCGATCTCAGTCTTTACCAAGGTTCCCATGTCCTTTCATTATTGAAACTTAATTTTCTTAAGTTTTAAGGAAACTTAAAATTTTCTTGAAATTGAAAGTATCTTGAAATTGA
Source organism: Uropsilus gracilis (assembly GCA_004024945.1). Taxonomy (NCBI): domain Eukaryota; kingdom Metazoa; phylum Chordata; class Mammalia; order Eulipotyphla; family Talpidae; genus Uropsilus; species Uropsilus gracilis. Next base: position 119,162 of record PVHY01002485.1, read on the forward strand.
TATTATCTTGAAATTTCCTTCTTGCTTTGGTTCTTGTATTTCTACATTTTATTGATATAATTGTCATGCTCTTGAGATTGTAATACTCAATCATGATGAAGACAGGCACCTTAGAAAAAAGATTTGTCATAATGTGGCACTTAATTCCTTTCTTCCTTTTTTTACTTCTCCAACTGCCATTTTTACTTACCTAATTGCTGCTGCTTTGTTATAAATATATCAGATATTCTTACATATTTGGATTGCTTCTTGCTCTTCTCTTCAACTCATCTATTTGTTCTTGTGCCACTAACGTTTGCTCTTTTGAAGTATTTTTAATATTTGATAAGATAACACTCTCAATAATTCTTTTTAGATTTTCTTGACTTCTCTTTGATGTGTATTCTTCCATTGTAACTTCAAAATAATAGAATCTGGTCCCAAAAGGGGGGGGGAGGACAAATAGGAATGCAATACATGCTTTAAATAGAAGTAGGAAATTTTATTTAAGATTTTCTGTCTAGGAACACTCACCTGTAAATTTAAAATGAGCTTGTTTTAAGCAATATGGGTCTTCTACCTCTTATTACAAATTCATAATGCAGTCTATATTTTGTAGCTCTTACATTATCCAAAGGTTATTTAATTTTAATTCTAACCAGTTAATTGCTGCTAAAGAAGTTATTGGCAGTTGCCTATTTATCTTATTTTCATTAAAGTCCTTATCAAATTTTTTCTGTTACTGTAGTATTTTTTTTAAATTCAGAGTTGCTTTGAGGGGGAGAAATTCTCTATTGTGAAAAAAGTAAGGATGTAAAATAAAGGTACTTCAAAATAAAGTGTCTTTAAAATGTTGCTTTAAATTTAAATATATAGCACAATTCACTAATATGGCTTACCTTTTCTCATATTTAAACTTTGTTTCCTTACCATGTTGCAATGACTAGGTTTCCAAAATAATATTGTAACCTTAGGGTGATAAAACATAGTCTTTATTACTACATGAAACAACTGTTCTACCTTTCCCCTATCCTTCTAAGTTCTGATTAACAGGATAATTTGAATAATAGATTAATCGTATTCTAGATTTCTGAAGTCTAGAAATGACTTGAAGACTTCCTCCCCCTTCCCCCCCCCCAACATGGTGTAACCTAACATAAGTGAGCGTAAACAGCCAGTTCCCTCCATTTTCTTCCTGGGACCCACCATAGTTTCCCTAACTATAAAATTAAAATGTGGAGACTCAGTATTTACCCTTTAAATCTCAGTTCAAATGTCAGTTTCTAAAGGAAACCATTAAATCTCCTTATTCCTTCCTGATGCCTGCAAGCTTTCCTAACACCATCATGTACTGCAACTTAGGTTTCTCATTTATTTTCTGTAATTATTGGTAAATGTTGCTTTCCACAGCAAGACTGTCAGATGGCCTTGTTTTATCCCTTGCACCATGCTCACCACACAGCTGGTCCTCAAAGATTTGCTGACTGACTCTCCCAGAGTCAGATAGGGGCATCAGTGCTATTTGAGCACTTTCTTGTGGAAACTTAGGTCAGATCCTTCTGGTGGTTTTATATGTACTCATATTAAGAAATTTAACTTGTTTTTCAGCCTTTTCAGTGGATTTTAGAATGATTGTATATCTTTTAATTTGTAGACCTATAATTACCAGAGGTCTTATAAATGTTAATTAACTTTATGAAAATATTTACCCATATACCCTAAATCATCTCAAATTTTGAAGTATCTACATCTTTGTCTAAGTAGGAATTTCACTTAAAAAAATACAATTGGCATGTACTGATTAAAATTTACTTAGTGTGTTCTAGAGTGCAGGCTTTCCTGAATATACTCAATTTTAGATATGCAATGTAAATTTATATGCACTTTGATAACATTACTGAGTAGTGGTTTTTTGTTTGTTTTTACCAAAACCGATTCAGGGCAATCATCTCAGTTATTAGAGTAATCCTTTTCAGTTTGAAAGAATATTTTCTAATACTGCCACATTTTGCACAGTGAATATACAGAAAGAATATGACTAGTCTAAGAGACTTTTATTGCTCTTTGCTATTGTTTACTCTTTTGCACTAGATTCTCTAATTTTTTTCAAAACAGAATGGTCTTGAAAATGTGATGGTACACTTTTTTGTGGGGGAAGTGGCATGAAGTTTGTCTGTTTCTCTACACAGATCCTGAAGTGGAAAATGAAGAACAACCAGCCTCTGATAATGATTCTCAGAATCAGAGTGCTGAACAGATTATACCAAATTCTCAGGAGCTTGATTTGGTAGATTTGGTTGATCAGGTTGCCCAGGAGTCTTCTGAGGAAAGTTCTCTAAACTCTCGTCCAGAATCATCATCTCCAACAGAAACAGACAGTGCTGCAAGTGGCCCTCCCTCCGAACAGAATTCTGATCCCACAGAAAACCTTGAAACTACAAATCTTGATGGTGAATGTACAGATTTAGATAACCAAGTTCAAGAACAGTCAGAAACTGAGGAGGAGTCTAATCCTAATGTTAGCTGGGGTAAAAAGGTCCAGCCTATAGACTCCATATTAGCAGATTGGAATGAAGATATAGAAGCATTTGAAATGATGGATAAGGATGAACTATGACTTTCTAGAGAATTGGCTGGTAAGTATTTTAAAAGAAAGGTAAACTGTGGTTAATAGTCACCCTAATACTAAGCAGGCTCTCTAATGGGAGGCTTTAAATGCGGTGAGGAGTAACCACGTTCTGACTGGGATAGTAATCATAGGAATCCAGAGCTTGCTGCATTAGGACTGACATTATTTAAAACTGTCCTATCAAAAATGGAAAGTCACAGTTCCCCCCCTCAAATGATACCATTGCACCATCCTGCAGCACCTTAGACCAGGAAAAATTACTGGACATTCCTAGCAACCAAATTCTGGAGTCTATGGATAGAGAAAAAACAGACTGAGTGATTGTTGAGGTGAGGAGTAACAATTTGTATAGCTTTCTGATTAAAGAAAGCAGGACTTTCATGTGTGGGCATTCTGGTTATGCTGCCTTTACAGAAATACTCAAAGTGACCTAAGTGGTTATGAAGCAAATGCATTCATGGTGAAAATAGTCTTTGCTCTTCACTTTCATTTGCTTCATTGTGTATCAGATGATCACTATGACTTGATATTTCCCCTCCCCCTTCTTGACAGTGTCCTTTTCATTTAAACCAAAGGTGAAGTCATTGTACTTTTTTCAGTGAGTTTTCTGAATAAACGCTAGTCATTGGGACCAGGTTAAAAAAATCATATAATTTATTGTGGCAATTGGTTACTAAGTACTTTCTAGAAGCTAATGTTGCAATACAGACTTCCCATTGGTTCTTCCACTGGGAAGCTGTGACTACTCTGAAATGAAACTTAACATTGTATCCTTGTAGGTAAATTATACACGTTTTCCAGTTCTTCTCTAACTATCAGCCTTACTGCATCCCATGTTTAGTATGCAGTTTGAGTCATACCACCAGTAGCTGAAAACATTTTGTTCTGTTTTTCTGTCTTAGGAGCGATGATAACTGTGGTAGTAATCTAACAATACTGGATAACCTTTTTTCCTCCTTTAAACTATGGTTTTTAAGTTGCACCTAAATCTGCCACATTTTCTCTTGAATTGTGGTTTTTCAGTTTGGAATTATAGATATATAGATATATGTTATATATATGTCTATATATAGAGAATATACTCTCTCTATATATATCCATTCCTTATATGGGCCTGAAATTAGTCTGTGGTAACCCGTGTAAAAAATTTACCTAATAACAACTAATAAATAGCTATATAGTTTAAAAGTTTAAGTAAACTTTTTCCCTTTTCAATGGCAGTCTGGTGCTGCTACAAATAAGTTTTTAAAACTTCGTTGATAGCTGTACTCAGGCCTGTAATTGACATCATGCCTTTGTACTGATTTTTTTTTAAACTTATTTAATTATTTCTAAAAGAATATTTGTCACAACTTCCTTTCTCTTTACCATCACATTATAAATAACCTCTTAAAACATGCTTTTGAGGTACCGATGAACATAAACTGTATATGGAATTATTAAAAGAACAGCATTGCTGTGTTGTAGTTATGTATATTCATGTACAGTATGTCTTAGATCCCAGGTAAACATATTCTTTTGTATAAGGGATAAATAGCTGCTTTCAAAAATTCCAGCTAAACATAATGAATCAGTGAATAATAATTCTAATAGAAAATTCATTTGGGGAGGGCGGGAGGGAAAGGTTAGTAGACAAGATCTTTATTGGCCCTTAATAAAACCTCACACAAAAATGGATATTTTTATTCTCTCTGCATGTGAAATTTGATGTAAGAAGATAGGATTATAATAATACAGTATACGGAAGGGTAGACATAGTGCTTTGTTCATCTTAATTACAAAGCTGCCAAAATAACTGAAGCATAATTACTTGACTTGCCTTGATTTTTAGAACTGGGGCTTAGAGAAAAGGAGCCAATGTTCCTTTAAGACTTTGATTACAGAAGCCTTATATACATAGATTTTATTTTGTATTTGTAGCTTAGAGCCATTGTTTTCTGACTCTAACTTGTCTAAGTTAATCAAAATGTTTTTTCCAACAAGATCTTGTGTGGCATGCAAGGAAAGCCAGCTTACTGCCACTCTGCCTGTTTTTGACCATTAGGGGGAGTTGTTGCCATTCATTAAGTGCTAGCAGCAAAATGTTCACTAGTTTAGAAAAGTAAATCTTTAAAAAAATATTTTAAAAATTAGCAAATTATACTTAACACCCAGAAGGAGTTATACTTGATTTCTCCCAGTTAAGAAAAAAGGTATAATGTTCAACTTCAAAACTCTTAACTCTGCATTCTTATTCAACATACTGCCACAAAGTTGTTTTTCAGTTCATTAAAAAATTTAACAGTGTTAGGGATTTTTTTTTCATATTTTCTTTTAAAATACTTTTATAGACATTTTACTTCCTAACAATTCAGGGGATACTGTGAGACCCTGAATTTTAGAAACATCTGGTCTACCTCAGTTAACTGTTGACTGCATAGAAATAGAGTTGAAGTGATTACCACAGCCATAAAATTGTTTGATAAAGGATTTATACAATGTTTACAAACCTGGAATCAAGTAGGGATTTTATCTGAAAGATGAAAGATATCAGAACAAGTATTTAATTCAGGTATTTTCAAGTTTTAAAAAAATTGTTTACCTACTAAAAGTAGCTATAGTTTTTTCTGCTTACAAAAGTCCATTGAAACAATATGCCCTAGTTTGCAATACTTTTCCCATGAAGTTTTTAGAAAGAATTGCATATGTTTGGGATGGCATTATTTTTGGATCAGCTTTTTTTTTTTTTTTTAACCTATTGGCTTCCAACAAGAATATAATTGTTTCAGAACAAACTTTTGGCATTATTCTTTTCCTTTTCTCTTCACAGTGTTAGAGTAAAATCAAAAATTATGTACACTCTGATTTTAACTTGTCTAATATAATTACTGTTGAGAATTTTTTAAATTTTATCATCACGTCCTTTCAATAATAAAACCAGCATTTGTTCTCTAACCAGACCCCATGCCAAATTCATCATAAATAAAGCTCAACATAAATAATTAAATAGTGCATATGATTTGGGGGTGGGGGGAAGTGGGAATTTAGTAAATATTCCACCTGGTTGTTTTATGCACAAGGCTTCAGTCAGAACATAGAAAAAAAAAAAAAAACATTCTGTGAATGAAATATTGTATGTTCAGATTTTATAAAAGACATTTTTAAAAGCCCAATTTACAGCCGTATATTTTCTTATAATGTAATTTATGAAAAAGATGTCTGTACTAACAGGTGCTGTAACACTACTGTTGTTGGATTTTATTGTTTGGTGATAAATGTATACAATATTTCTAAGGGAAACTATGTACTGTGATATAAAAGTGTGGGCAAAATGTATATAATCCTTGTATATAATTGTGTATTTGATTATAATTACTGATTGTAAAGATTTAATAAAATATGTAAATACTCTGGTCTAGTCTTCATTTGATTTAGTCTTAATACTTTGATATGTACTTTAAAGTTTGTTATTACTATTTTCTCTTTAACTTCTGGGAATAGATTTGGGGGACATCTTAGGATGTAGAAACACATACATTTAACAGTACCAACTCATCTCCTGCCAAGGAGTCTTAGAGTAGGTTTAGAGTAATACAAAGTGTCAGTGTTGGTAATAGTTTTTTTTAAATTTGGGGTAACATTAGTTTAAAACGTTGTATTTTAGATCTCCCCCTTCAGTATTGTTACCACACCAGACCTACCATCCAAATACCCATAGTCCATTCTGCTCTCAGCCCAGTTTGTTTTCACCCCTTCCCCACCCACTTTGGTAGCTTCAGTTCTACAGTTAGCTTTCTAGGGTTAATTTTCAGTTTGACTTTCTAATCTGACCCTTTCTTTGATTTTTCTATAGTCCATGTATAAATGATACCGACCAGTGTTTATCTTTCTCCTCCTGACTTGACATTGTTTAACATAATCTCCTTCAGTTTTCTTTCAGGTTGTTATAGATGGCAAAGGGTTTATCTTTTTAAACAACTAATATTCCATTGGATATATATATCATAACTTCCCAATCCACTCATCTATTTTGGGTACTTGGGTTGCTTTCATAGCTTTACTATCATACGTAGTGCTGTTATGAACATAGTCATGAATATTTCCCTTCAAATTAGTGTGTTTGTATTCTTTGAGCAGATACCTAGGAGTGGAATAGTTGGATGATATGGTAGATGCATTTTTTTTTTGAAAATTGCATAATTTGCAAAATTAAAGGGACTGGACTTTTCTGTTACAGTCCCTGACAGTGTAAGGTTTCCTTTTTCTCAGCATCTTTTTTTTTTTTTTTTTTTTTTTTTTTTTTTT